>JBBPTL010000271.1:0-15947 GCA_038094095.1 Boletus putidus
GGTGTCAACTTCTCAAAATGTAGGTGGAATAGGGTCTGGGATCAACAAAGTCCTTGCAGATCATTTCCTCAAACTCTCTAAGTATAAGAGGATCAATGTTTAGCTCTAGTCAAGGTGTTATGTGTTATGATTTGCCCCTGTTTCTTTTCTTTGCTTATGAACCATTTACTTTGATGACTAATCCGGTGCAACCTGGAATTCTCTTGTTCTTTTTTCATTGTTCTACAATGTTCCATAGGATTCTCATCCTATTTTTACCATTATCACACCATAGCTTTCCTCTCTTATTCAGCATGGTCTGTGCGCAGTTTCGATAGTATAAATACGCCCAGTAATCTATCCTGTACCTCAGACTAGATCTACTTGGGAATTCTATCTCTTTCCTCGTAACTCACTGCTTGAGTCTGTCTCTCGCAGTCCTTCTTCGTCTCACCCAGAACTCAGAACTCTTGACTTCGTCTCTGTGACATTGTCTCGACCTTATCAGAACTCTTGACGTTGTCCCTGTGACTTCGTCTTAACCAGAACCCTCGACTTAGACACTATCCAAGTCTACGCTTGTTCCTACCCAGACCAAGTGTAACAAAAGATCTAGTCTCTACTAAACGACCGCCACTACCAAGTGAGCCACCATTACGTCTCGAAACACAGACCGATTCTCTGCTGTCCCTTTGGGCAGACGCTACCTGCACCTCCGTATATCCTCCCCCCCACCTCCTTCCTCAGAGGAAGAAGCCGAATCTCCCTCAGACTCTTCTGAATCCGACGAAGATTATCCCATTGGAACTGAAGAAGAAACTACTGTCCGAAATGAGGATGACCTTCACTTAGCCCATGAACTATCCATGCTCCACCTTTCCATCCCTCCTGCACCCCACTCCCCAGAAACCCCGACACCGATCCTCACCCCATCCGCACCCTTCGCACCCCCACCTTGTAACAGCATGTCCCACCAGAAAGCTACCGAATTTAAAATCAGTTCCCCCGATGCCTTCGACAGCGACTACGACAAGGCTTAGTCATGGCTCCTCGCCGTGCAGTCTTACCTATTAGTCAACAACGACATATATGACAATGACAACAAGAAGATCGCCTTCGCGTTGTCCCACATGAAGAAAGGAGCGGCCCTCTCGTGGGCCACCACATACTGACAAAACTGCCTCATGGCATCCCCTCCATCCTTCGGGACAATGAAAGACTTTACTTCCAGCTTCAACAAAGCATTCAAGAACTCCGACTCGAAAGGAGAAGCATTATCCAACCTCTGGACTTTAAGAATGGACAACGACTTGGCCAGATACCTGGCCGACTTTAAGAAGAACACTGCGCTCAGTGGCACCATTGACAACACCATCCTGATTGAATACTTTTCGGCAGGACTCTCCCCTGCTCTCTCTGGGCGAATCTACACTATGGACAAAGTGCCCACAGCCATCGATGATTGGTACGAGAAGGCTCTCCTCTTCCATCGTCAAAAGAAAAAGGCCAACGCTATCACTGGCCGCCACCATGATAAAGATAAGCGGAAGAAGACCTCTTACTGCCCCAACCATTACTATGACGCCACCCCTTCCTCAGCTAGAAAGGAAGACAAGGACCCCAATGTCATGGATGTAGATGCCATCAAATTATCCTTGACCCAGAAAGAAGAACACTGACACAAAGGCCTTTGCTTCAAGTGTAGCAAGCCAGGACTTATCAAGGACTGCCCCAACCACAACCAGGCCTGAAGAAACGGAGGAAGTTGCAAAAAAAAGGTCAGAGAGGTGACCAAAGGTGACAATGAAGACCTCCCTAAGTTAGAAGAAGTAGAGGACTCGGATGATGAAGACGATGAAGCTTTTGTCTCCCGCCTCTACATCAAAAACAAGAAGGATTTTTAATTGGAGGAACTTCTTTGACACAAGTCTCCTCCTCTTCTTTTGTAACATGTGCTCCTGTATTCGTAGACGAATCCAAATCTGCCTCCATCAAACTTCCAGTGCAGGTTATCATCCCGAACAGCACATTGAAAGTCGTCGAAACCACTGCCCTTATTGACAGCGGTGCTGAAATCTCGTGTATAGACTGGAACTTCGTCCAGAAAAATAAACTCCCCACCGAACGACTCCCCTCTCCAATCAAAGCCTGAAATGCCGACCACTCTCCAAACAAAGGAGGAGACATTAAATTCTCTACCTCCCTCTTTATTAAAATCGGTACCATCACACAGAAAGTTTTCCTCTATGTTCTCCATCTTGGACGTGAGAACATCATTCTAGGACACCCGTGGCTAAAAGCCACCAATCCGAAAATTGACTGGAGAAAGAAGACCGTCGAAATCGATGAGAAACTCGACAAATCCCTCGACCTCTATTTTACCCATGCCGCTGGATGAGCCAACTATGCCTCAAAGACCACCAAAAAGAAAGCCCGAATACCCCATCACGTCAACCTGAACCAAGTCCAAAGAGCTCAACTCTTTAACTATCTCGAATACAAAGAAGAAGATGAATACACGGAGCGAGCAGTTGCCCACTACCATGTCGGACGAATCATGAAGTCCGCCACCCACTATTTTCCAAATACGTATACTGGCAAACAGATCGCCAGGATTACTAGGTCCACTGAACTGGCCCAAGAAGCTGAAAGAATGAAACCGAAACCAGTACTCCCTCCTGCATACACAGAATTCGCTTCCATCTTTGAAAAGGAAGCCACCGACCACATTCCCCCATCCAGACCATACGACCACGCCATCCATCTAAATAACTCCTTCATTCCGAAAGTCGGAAAAGTTTATCCCCTCTCCCCTAATGAAAAGAAAGCGACTGAAGACTTCCTCGACGAAAATCTTCGAACTGGCAAAATCAGACCCTCGAAATCTCCTCAAGCATCCCCCTTCTTCTTTGTCAAAAAGAAGGATGGAGGGCTTCATCCTTGTCAGGACTATCACTACGTCAATAAACATACCATTTGGGACGCATACCCCCTTTCTCTCATCTCCGACCTCGTTGACAAGCTGAAAGACATAAAGGTTTTCACCAAGTTCGATGTCAGATGGGGATACAATAACGTTGAATCAAGGAAGGCGACCAGTGGAAAGCTGCCTTCATTACGCACAAAGGACTCTTCGAACCCAATGTCATGTTCTTTGGACTAACCAACTCCCCCCTGACATTCCAACGATTTATGAACAACTCATTCTGTGTATTACGATTCGCCCCTGTTTCTTTTCTTTGCTTACAAACAGTTCACTTTGTTGACTAATCCGGCACAACCTGGAACTCTTTTGTTCTTTCTTCATTGTTCTACAACGTTCCATAGGATTCTTATCCTATTTTTACCATTATCACGCCATAGCCTTTTCCTCTTATTCAGCATGGTCTGTGCGCATCATTTGACAGTATAAATACGCCCAATAATCTCCCCTGTACCTCAGACTAGATCTACTTGGGAATTCCATCTCTTTCCTCGTAACTCGCTGCTTGAGTCTGTCTCTCGCAGTCATTCCTCGTCTCACCAGAACTCAGAACTCTTGACTTCGTCTCTGTGACGTTGTCTCGACCTTATTCAGAACCCTCGACGTTGTCACTGTGACTTCATCTTGACCAGAACCCTCAACTTAGGCAACATCCAAGTCTACGCTCATTCCTATCCGGACCAAGCATAACACTGTGACCTTATAGCTGAGGGATGGCTCGTAATTTACATGGACGACCTCCTCATCTTCTCCCCTGATGAGGAGACCCACGAAGAACATACCCGTCGCGTTCTTCAATGCATGAAAGAACTGGACCTATGTCTAAAACTAGAAAAGTGCAAGTTTGCAGTCAATGAAGTTGAATATTTGGGAATGGTAATGAAACCAGGAGAAATCGCCATGGACCCTGTAAAGTTGAAGGGAATTGCCGATTGGCCCATTCCCACGAAGGTTAAGGAAGTCCATTCATTTCTTGGCTTCGCCAACTTCTATCGCCAATTCATTCCCTCATACTCCAACATCGCACGACCCCTCCTTGATCTAACCAAAAAGAACATGCCCTGGGAATGGTCCCCACGCTGTCAGGAAGTGTTCTCCGCTCTCAAAGAAACCTTCCTTTCCCAACCAGTACTTCACATGCCTGACCTCACCCAACCTTTCGCCATCACCACTGATGCCTCTAAGTATGCAACAGGAGTCCTCCTCCTCCAGACTGATTCCAATGGCAAATGGCACCCCTGCGGATACATCTCTCAGACCTTCGGCTCTGCCAAAAGGAATTACGACATCTATGATAGAGAACTCCTCACTGTTATCTGTGCCCTGAAAATGTGGCGACATTATCTCCATGGATCCCCCTTTCCTGTTCAGGTCTTTACAGACCACAAGAACCTAACCTATTTCTGACAACCTCAGAACTTAAACTGACGCCAAGCCTGTTGGCTACTTGACATAACCGACTTCAACCTCCAGATCTCCCATGTTCCTGGGAAAGACTTGGCAGCTCCCGACACCCTCTCACGATGGCCAGACCTTGTACCAACAGACGATGATGACAATGTCAACGTCACCCTCCTCCCTGATGACCTGTTCATCAATCTCATTGACATCACCCTCCGGGATAAGATTTCCCAATCCTCCTTGACTGACCCCCTGGTGCTATCCTCCCTACAGAGCATAGAAGATCTTTCCACTCAATTCCGGTCCAGACTCTCCGATTGGCAATGCGACGCAGGCATCCTGACCTACCAGGGCTGCGTATACATCTCTGACAACTCTGACCTCCGCCGATCTGTTGTACAGCAGCACCATGATCACCCAACTGCCAGTCACCCCGGATATCTGAAAACCCACCAACTTGTTGCTGCGGAATTTTGGTGGCCCGGATTGGCAACATTTGTACATAAATACATTGAAGGTTGTGCCTCATGCCAGCAGGCCAAGGCCAACACTCATCCCACGACACCCCCACTGCTCCCGATCCCCTCCTCGGCCTCCAGACCATTCCAGCAGATCTCTTGCGACCTGATCACTGACCTTCCCCTTTCCGGAGGCTTTGACACACTATTGGTCGTGGTCGACCATGGGCTTACTAAGGGGGTGATTCTCTGCCGCACTAAGAAAACCATCAACTCAGAAGGTATTGCCCTTCTCTTTTTTAAGAAAGTCTATGCCAGATTCGGACTTTATGAAAAGATCATCTCTGATTGAGGCCCTCAGTTCGCCTCAGCCTTTGCCAGACAACTCGCCAAACTCCTTGGCCACGACCTATCCCTCTCCACTGCATACCACCCTCAGACGGATGGCGAAACCAAATGAGTTAACCAAGAAGTTGAAACCTACCTCCGGATCTTCTGCAGGAATAACCCTTCTACTTGGGCCGAAATGATTTCCCACGCCGAATTTGCACATAATCACCGCCCTCATTCCATTACGAATCAATCCCCATTCTATCTCATGATGGGATATGAACCCCGTCCCCTTCCTACGGTCATCTCCGAATCCAACGTCCCTGCGGTAGAAGAACGCCTCAGAGTCCTCTCCTCTGCTCATAATGAAGCCCTCGCATCTCATGAACTGGCCAGACAAGTCATGAAAGCCTGCTCAAAATGACCCTTCACCTCATTCCAGAAAGGAGACAAGGTATGGCTGGAAGCCCGCAACCTCCGACGGAATGTTGAAAACCCCAAATTCACACTTAAACGAGAAGGACCTTTTACTATCTCAGATGTCCTATCTCCAATCACTTATAGACTCCGTCTCCCTAGAATGTGGAGAATCCACAACATGTTCCTGTTATGCTTGGTCCGGGTAGGAACAAGCGTAGACTTGGATAAGGTCTGGGTCAAGGGTTCTGGTCAAGACGAAGTCGATGTGACGATGTCGAGAGTTCTGGATAGGGCCGAGACAACATCACAGAGACAAAGTCAAGGGTTCTGAGTTCTGGTGAGACGAAGAAGGACTGCGAGAGACAGACTCAAGCAGCGAGTACGAGGAAAGAAGTAGAATTCCCAAGTAGATCTAGTCTGAGGTACAGGGTAGTCTACTGGTCGTATTTATACTATGAAGGCAGCGCACGGACCATGCTGAATAAGGGATGAAAGCTATGGCGTGATAAAGATAAAAATAGGAGGAGAATCCTATAGAACGTTGTAGAACAACGTAGAAAGAATAAGAAGGTTCTGGGTTATGCCGGATTAGTCATCCAAGTAAGGGATTCATAAGCAAAAGAAAAGAAACAGGGGTGAATCGTAACAGTTCCATGCTTCTCTTCTATCTCCATACAAGGAAAACTCTGAACACGGCCCGAACTTCCCTTTACCACCACCGGACTTAATACAAGGCGAGGAACATTACGAAGTGGAAGCCATCTTACGACATCATGGAACCCCGTCTCGATGAGAATTCCTGATTAAATGGAAGGGATATCCCACGTCTGACAATTCCTGGGAACCTGAGCAGAACTTGGAAAGCACCAAAGATGTCTTGAAAGATTATAAAAAGGTTCGACCAAAGGTCTTCCCTCCCAAGTCCAACCTCTCCCATAAACACATCTGTACTGCTTACTCTTGGTGTTATGGCTTGCCCAATCCTCCGTCCTCGTGTCTTCACCCGCTCCAATGCTAGAAACTTCACCACTCCTCCCCTCACTCACCGCACCCATCTCCCCTCTGACACACCCAGTCTTGACCTCATGGGACTCCTCCTGTCCGACAGCCGCCTCACCACCACCATTGACTCCTTCCTAGACACAGACTCCGCCATCCATGCTTTGATTAAAGCATACCGGGACAACGCCAGGCTTAACGCCTGGATTAACTTCATAGCCACTCACCATCCGCAACTCGCCCCTGCCACCACCTTGCTCAACCACATCCATATAGATCAAAGAAGGGCCATCCTCCTTGCTGTTACGAGTATTTCTTTTCCCTCTCTTAGTTATGACTGGGACTTAGTCTTCGGACTACAGTTGCATGGGGGATAGCCCCTATGTACTATTATGCTTACCTCATTTACTTTACATCAGCATTCCTTTCAACATTCTTCCAGAACGTTCCATTTGCTACGATCCAGACTTCTCGTGGGTAGCGCCGCTCGTCCTCATTTATCCACATGGTCCATGTACTATACACAGCCACATGGTCTGTGCACCATTCCTAACCCTATAGAAAGGGGTCATATTCTGTACACATATTCCCCAGCTAGTTCTACGCACTTTGTGCTAGCAATCTAGTCTCTTCCAGATCTCTTGTGTGCACACTTGAGTCTGAGTTTCCTTACACTTCCTTAGTGTCTCCTGCCTACACTTGAGTGGCAGCTCTCAGACTAGATTCTAATGCATCAGCGTTATTTGTATCATTTCACGTTACAAAAGAACTAGCTCTACTCTCGCTTCTGCTATTACGCAGTAAAGCTGCTCCCCTCTGCCCATCATTTCGCGCCGTCACCAATTCTGTGTACCGTCCCACTCCCCATCCCCCACACCATCCGAATATCTCTCAAACGCTCCTACCCCTAGGACCGTTCCCGCTATCCTCCCACCCCTAGACAAAGATATCACCCTACCCGGTGACAACGACTTTGATATGACAACCCGCACAGCCGAGATTAAGGCTGGATTACCCGATGACTTTTCCGGCAAGGCCAACAATGCTAGCCGATGGATGTTGGCCATGACGGCCTATTTTACTATGAACAGCGCTCACTATAATGAGCTTGCCAAGATCCTCACGTGCCTTAACAAGATGAGCAAAGGACATGGACAGGACTTCGCCGAAGGCTGGTATATCAAACTAGCAGATGAAGCCATCTCAGACGAAGATAAGACATTTACAAAATTCCTCAACGCGTTCCGACAGGCTTTTATACCTTATGACATGTCCGCCCGAGCCTGTATCGAGATGGGAAATCTCAGGCAGGATTTTAGATATCGGAAGGAGGGATTCGAGAACTACGTCTCGGAATTCCAGCTCCTAGCTGCAAAAACCAAGATCGCTGATCAGAATGCGCTGATCGAGTGGTTCATCAAAGGACTTCACCCCCGCATCTCCTGAATGGTCCTATCCGTCGAAACCGTACCCACCACTCTCCAAGGATGGATTGAGAAGTCATCTCAATTCCATTCCCAACTTCGTCGCATCGACGATCTCTCGGCCGGAAGGGCCTTTATCCCTTTTAACCAAGGGTCCTCCCGTCCTCGATGAGACCCGAACGCAATGGACGTTGACGCAGTCCGCCTTACCCCGGTACAACGCGCCGCCTATATGAAAGACAACAAGTGCTTTGTATGTCACCAAGTAGGCTGCCGCTCCTCCAACCACCCCCGTTGACCCGGATCATCCACACCTCCCTGCCCACCTCGCAATCCGCAGAGAATAAGGGCTGCTTACACCCCCGCTCCAGCAACTCCCAAGCCCTCTCCCATGGGCCAATATGTTGATGAGCTTAGAAAGAGAAACGTACCCCAGGAAGAGGTACTCAAAGTTTTGAAAGCCTGTTTCGAAGAAGATGAGGCAGACAATGAAACCGTCGCAGCAACGGTAGTGGCCAAAGAATGGCCAAAGGATTTTTAGAAAGGAGGGAAGTTTTGACGCCTTCTCCTCCTCAAATCATCGCTCCTGTATTTGTATCCAATAGAAATGCACAATCAATCCAAATTCCACTCTCGCCATACGCACAGGAGAATGTGCAAGTCATCGACGTCACCACACTAATAGATAGCGGTGCCACTGGTTGTTTTATTGACCAAGACCTGGTCAAACGAAGGAGACTCCCGATGGAGCGACTCCAGAAGCCATTGAAAGCTCAGAATGTGGATGGAACATCCAACCAAGGAGGCGTTATACACCACAAAACTACTCTATTCGTCCGCATAGGCGAAATCGAAGAAAAACGAGACTTTCTTGTCCTCAACTGTGGGAAAGAAAACATCATTCTAGGACTCCCCTGGCTCCGTGAAGCCAACCCCATCATCAACTGGTCTACTGGGAAAGTAGAAATCCCAAACCAACCGAAGAAACCCCGCCACGACTCCCCCCGAAGTCTTTCCCAGAGATACCTGGTGCGATACCTTGACCTAGACCCAGACGCCAAAACCACTCGCCTCTGGAGGAAACGTGTGGAGCGAAGTGCTCAGAACGCATACCCTATATGCTGCACTACCCTCTCCACCGATCTCGCTATGAAAGAAGAAAAGCCCAAGGTAGTACTACCTGACGCTTACAAGGACTTTGCCGATGTCTTTGAGAAAAAGACGATTGATGAACTTCCCCCTTCCCGAAGCTTCAATCATGCCATTGACCTCAATAAAGACTTTATGCCGAAGGTCGCCAAAGCTTACCCTCTAAACCCAAAGGAAGCTGAGGCCTGCAAGGCATTCGTCGATGAACATCTCGCCTCAGGGAAAATCACCCCATCAAAGTCCCCACAAGCCGCCCCATTCTTCTTCGTACCCAAGAAAGATGGTTCCCTCCGTCCATGCCAAGACTACCGTTACCTCAATTCCCATATGGTAAAGAATGCCTATCCCCTTCCCCTCATCTCAGACCTTGTGGATCGCCTCAAGGGATCGTCCGTCTTCACTAAAATGGACATCCGATGGGGCTACAACAACGTCCTGATCAAACCTAATGATCGATGGAAGGCCACATTCATTACACCATTCGGTCTATTCGAGCCGACGGTCATGTTCTTTGGGCTTTGTAATTCCCCCGCCACGTTTCAGGCCCTCATGGATCACATATTCGGCGATCTCATGGCAGAAGGATGGCTCGTCATTTATATGGACGATCTCCTCATCCATTCTAAAAATGTCACCGTCCATGAAGAATGAACCCGACGAGTCCTGGAGCAACTCCGCGAACATAAGCTCTTCCTAAAACTCGAGAAGTGCTCCTTCAACACCACTGAAGTTGAATACCTTGGCATGGTTGTCAAGGAAGGGCAGGTTAAAATGGACCCCACTAAACTCCATGCCATCGAGGAATGGAATTCCCCCACCAGCGTGAAAGCAGTCCGATCGTTTATCGGATTTTGCAACTTCTACCGCAGATTTATCACTAATTTCTCTGCCATTGCTCGGCCACTCCACGATCTCACCAAGAAAGGAGCCAAATGGGATTGGACCCCCATCTGCAAACAAGCGTTCCAGAAAATCAAGTCCTCATTCCTGCAGCAACCAGTGCTTGCCATGCCTGACACCACCAAGCCCTTCACCGTCATGACTGACGCATCCCTTACTGCCACTGGGGCAGTACTAATGCAGAACGATGGCAATGGGAACCTTCACCCATGTGCATACTTATCCAAAACTCTTTCCTCCACCGAACGCAACTACGATATCTACGACCGTGAATTGCTCGCCGTAATCCACGCCCTCGAGGAGTGGCGTCATTACCTCTGTGGCACTGGCCACCCCGTAACGGTCATCACTGACCACAAGAATCTAACGTACTTCCGTCAACCCCAAAAACTCTCTTGCCGTCAAGCTCGATGGGCGATGTTCCTGCAGAATTTTGACCTGCACTATCACAATGTCCCCGGCACCCAGATGGGTCCCGCCGATGCACTCTCTCGCTGTGACGAGGTAGACACCTCCAATGATAACACCGCCACCACACTCCTCCCTGACCATCTCTTTGTCCGGGCCCTCGATGTTGCCCTTGCATCCAAGATGGCCGTCTCCTCTTCCACCGACCCCGTTGTGCAACACGCTTTGGAAGCCTTGTACGACAACACCCCCGGCTTCCCACGGGCCGCTGCCACCGACTGGCTCTACGAGGATGGCAAATTGTACTTCCGCCATCACCTCTACGTTCCAGAGCCGGCCCGGTCGGACCTTGTGCGGTCCCTCCACAAGAGTGAGGCAGGCAGTCATGGTGGAATCTTCCAGACTCAGAATTTGGTCTCACGTGACCATTGGTGGCCCAGCATGGGAACCTTTATCCGCAGATTTGTCACCAGTTGTGCCTGCTGCCAGGCGCATAAGGTAAATACCCATCCAACGGTGCCCCCTCTTGTTACGATTCGCCCCTGTTTCTTTTCCTTTGCTTATGAATCCCTCACTTGGATGACTAATCCGGCATAACCCGGAACCTTCTTATTCTTTCTACGTTGTTCTACAATGTTCCATAGGATTCTCCTCCTATTTCTATCATTATCATGCCATAGCTTTCATCCCTTATTCAGCATGGTCTGTGCGCAACTTTGACCATATAAATACACCCAGTAGACTACCCTGTACCTCAGACTAGATCTACTTGGGAATTCTACTTCTTTCCTCGTACTCGCTGCTTGAGTCTGTCTCTCGCAGTCCTTCTTTGTCTCACCAGAACCCAGAACCCTTGACTTCGTCTCTGTGACGTTGTCTCAGCCCTATCCAGAACTCTCGACATCGTCACCTCGACTTCATCTTGACCAGAACCCTTGACCCAGACCTTATCCAAGTCTACGCTCGTTCCTACCTGGACCAAGCATAACAAAAGATCTAGTCTCTACTAAATGACCGCCACTACTACGTGAGCCACCATTACGTCTCGAAACACAGACCGATTCTCCGCTGTCCCCTCGGGCAGACGCTACCCACACCTCTGCATATCCTCCCCCCCGCCTCCTTCCTCAGAGGAAGAAGCTGATTCTCCCCCCTCAGACGCCTCTGAATCCGACGAGGACTACCCCATTGGAACTGAAGAAGAGACTACTGTCCGAAACGAGGACGACCTTCACCTAGCCCACGAACTATCCACACTCCATCTTCCTGTTCCTCCGACACCCCGCTCCCCAGAAACCCCGACACTGATCCTCACCCCATCTGCACCCTTCGCACCCCCACCTCGTAGCAGTATGTCCCACCAGAAAGCAACCAAACTTAAAATCGGTTCCCCCGACGCCTTTGATGGCGACTACGACAAGGCTGAGTCATGGCTCCTCGCTGTCCAGTCCTACCTACTAGTCAACAATGACATATACGACAACGACAACAAGAAGGTCACCTTCGTGTTGTCTCACATGAAGAAAGGGTCAGCCCTCTCTTGGGCCACCACTTATCGACGAAACTGCCTCACGGCATCCCCCCCGTCCTTCGGGACAATGAAAGATTTTATTAACAGCTTCGACAAAGCATTTAAGAACTCCGACTCGAAAGGAGAAGCGCTGTCCAACCTCTGGACCCTATGCATGGAAAACAACCTGGCTGAATACCTAGCCGACTTCAGAAAGAATGCCGCACTCAGTGGCACCACCGATGACACCATTCTCATTGAATACTTTTCAGCAGGACTCTCCCCTGCTCTCTCTGGGCGAATCTACGCCATGGACAAAGTACCTACGGTCATTGACGAATGGTACGAGAAGGCGCTTCTCTTCTCCCGTCAAAAGAAGAAAGCCAATGCTATCGCGGCCCGCCACCACGACAAAGACAAGCAAAAGAAAACCTCGTACCATCCAAACCATTACTATGATACCACCCCTTCCTCGAGCAGGAAGGAAGACAAGGACCCAAACACCATGGACGTAGACACCATCAAGCTATCTCCGTCCCAGAAGGAAGAACACCGACGAAAGGGCCTCTGCTTTAAATGTAGCAAGCCAGGACTTATCAAGGACTGCCCCAACCACGACCTGGCCCGAAGAAATGGAGGAAGTCACAAAAAGAAGGTCAGAGAGGTGACCAAAGGCGACGATGAAAACCTCCCCAGGCTAGAAGAAGTAGAGGACTCGGATGATGAAGACGATGAAGCCTTTGTCTCTCGCCTCTACGTCAAAAATAAGAGGGATTTTTAATTGGAGGAACTTCTTTGACGCAAGTCTCCTCCTCATCTTTTGTAACATGTGCTCCCGTATTTGTAGACGAATCCAAATCTGCTTCCATCAAACTCCTGTTGCAGGTTATCGTCCCAAACAGCACCCTGAAAGTCGTCGAAACCGCTGCCCTCATTGATAGCAGTGCAGAAATTTCCTGCATAGACTGGAACTTCGTCCAGAAACACAAACTCCCCACCAAACGACTCCCTTCCCCGATCAAAGTGTGAAACGCTGACCACTCCCCGAACAAAGGAGGAGACATTAAATTTTCTACCTCCCTCTTTATTAAAATTGGTACCATCACGCAGAAAGTTTTCCTCCACGTTCTCCACCTCGGACGCGAAAACATTATTCTAGGACACCCGTGGCTGAAAGCCACCAACCCGAAAATCGACTGGAGAAAGAAGACCGTTGAGATCGATGAAAAGCTGGACAAATCCCTCAACCTCTATTTTAACCATGCCGCTGGATGAGCCAGCTACGCTTCAAAAACCACCAAAAAGAAGGCCCACATTCCCCATCACGTTAACCTAAACCAAGTTCAATGGGCCCGACTCTTCGACTACCTTGAATACGAAGAGGAAGACGAATACACGGAACGAGCGGTCACCCACTACCACGTTGGACGAATCATGAAATCCGCCACCCGCTTTTCCAAATACATATACTGGCAAACGAATTGCCAGGATTACTAGGTCAACCGAACTAGCCCAAGAAGCCGAAAGAATGAAACCGAAACCCATACTCCCCCCTGCCTACGCAGAATTCGCTTCCATCTTTGAAAAGGAAGCCACCGACCATGTTCCCCCATCCAGACCATACGACCACACCATCCATCTAAATGACTCCTTTGTTCCGAAAGTTGGAAAGGTCTATCCCCTCTCTCCCGATGAAAAACAAGCAACCGAAGACTTCCTTGACGAAAATCTTCGAACTGGCAAGATTAGACCCTTGAAACCCCCCCAAGCATCCCCCTTCTTCTTCATCAAAAAGAAGGATGGAGGACTTCGTCCTTGTCAGGACTATCGTTACGTCAACGAACATACCATCCGGGATGCATACCCCCTTCCCCTTATCTCTGACCTCGTCGACAAACTAAAAGACGCAAAGGTCTTCACCAAGTTCGACATCAGGTGGGGATACAACAACGTCAGAATCAAAGAAGGCGACCAATGGAAAGCCACCTTCATCACCCACAAAGGACTCTTCGAACCGAATGTCATGTTCTTTGGACTAACCAACTCCCCTCCAACATTCCAACAATTCATGAATGACTCCTTCCGCGACCTTATAGCCAAAGGATGGCTCATAATTTACATGGATGACCTCCTCATCTTCTCCCCCGACGAGAAGACCCACAAAGAACATACCCGCCGCGTTCTCCAACGTATGAAAGAACTTGACTTATGTCTAAAGTTAGAAAAGTGCAAGTTTGCAGTTGACGAAGTCGAATACCTGGGAATGGTAATGAAACCTGGCGAAATTGCTATGGACCCCGTAAAACTGAAGGGAATTGCCGACTGGCCTGTTCCCACGAAGGTCAAGGAAGTCTGTTCATTCCTTGGCTTCGCCAATTTCTATCGCCGGTTCATCCCCTCATACTCCAACGTCGCACGACCCCTCCTCGACCTAACTAAGAAAAACATGCCCTGGGAATGGTCCCCACGCTGTCAAGAAGCATTCTCCGCTCTCAAGGAAGCTTTCCTCTCCCAACCCGTACTCTGCATGCCCAACCTTACCCAACCATTCGCCATCACCACCGACGCTTCGAAGTATGCAACTGGAGGAGTCCTCATCCAGACGGATTCTAATGGTGAATGGCACCCTTGCGGGTACATCTCCCAGACCTTCGGCTCAGCTGAAAGAAATTATGATATTTACGACAGAGAACTCCTCACGGTTATCCGCGCCCTGAAAACGTGGCGACACTATCTCCACGGATCCCCGTTTCCCGTACAGGTCTTTACTGACCACAAAAACCTTACCTATTTCCAACAACCCCAGAATCTCAATCAACGCCAAGCCCGTTGGCTACTCGATATCACCGACTTTGACCTCCAGATCTCCCACGTTCCTGGGAAAGACTTGGCAGCTCCTGACGCCCTCTCCCGACGACCGGACCTCGTCCCCGCTGACGACGATGACAATACCAATGTCACCCTCCTCCCTGATGACCTATTCATCAACCTCATCGACACCACCCTCCAGGATAAGATTTCCCAATCATCTTCGACCGACCCCCTCGTACTATCCTCTTTACAGAGTATGGAAGACCTTCCTGCCCGATTCCGGTCTAGACTCTCCAACTGGCAACTGTTACGAGTATTTCTTTTCCTTCCCTTAGTTACGACTGGGACTTGGTCTTCAGACTACAGTTACATGGGGGATAGCCCCTATGTACTATTATGCTTACCTCATTTACCTTACATCAGCATTCCTTTCAACATTCTTCTAGAACATTCTATTGCTACGATCCGAGTCTTCTTGCGGATAGCGCCGCACATCCTTGTATATCCACCTGGTCCGTGTACCATACACAGCCGTATGGTCTGTGCACATTTCCTCACCCTATATAAAGGGTCGTATTCTGTACTTGTAGTCCTCAGCTAGTTCTACGCACCTTGTGCTAGCAATCTAGTCTCTCTCCAGATCTCTTGTGTGTGCACTTGAGTCTGAGTTTCCTCTTCACTTCCCAAGTGTCCTCTGGCTACACTCGGAGTGCCAGCTTCAGACTAGGTTCTACGCTCATCAGCGTTATTTGTATTGTTCCACGTTACAGCAACATGATGCAGGCGTCTTGACCTACCAGGGCCACGTGTACATCCCTGATAACTCCGACCTCCGCTGCTCTGTTGTACAACGGCACCATGACCACCTGACTGCCGGTCACCCCGGATATTTGAAAACCCGCCAACTCGTTGCTGCGGAGTTTTGGTGGCCTGGCTTAGCGACGTTCATACGGAAATATGTCGAAGGTTGTGCCTTATGCCAACAGGCCAAGGCCAACACTCACCCTACAACACCTCCACTTCTCCCGATCCCCTCCTCGGCCTCCCGGCCATTCCAGCAGATCTCCTGTGACTTGATCACCGATCTCCCCCTTTCAGGGGGCTTTGACACGCTATTGGTCATGGTCGACCATGGGCTTACTAAGGGGGTAATTCTTTGCCCCACTAAGAAAACC
>JBBPTL010000273.1:0-15914 GCA_038094095.1 Boletus putidus
ACTCACTATTGTGTGAGTGCGCTATGGGCTTGTGTTTGTGTTGTTGTTGACTCATAGTCTCATTCAGTATCGCAGTATTGCTCGTTGGGGGTTAGTCTTCTTCTTCCCGGGTCCGATCGCAGGCACCTCGCATGTCTCTATCGCAGCTACGCCCTAGCACGAAACATCCACACCATGCTTTGCCCAGATGGGCTAACCCCAGTCTATACGGCCACCCTTGAGCGAGCCCTCTCAGAAGCTTGCACCATGACTCTAGACCTGTTATCTGAAGAAGGGTTCGGAAGGATCGTCGACGAGATCGTGCCAGGCATGGTTCTCCATATCCTTCGCCCTATCCTCCTCAGTTTGTCGACCATCCAGCGGTCCATCTATTTTTCACAAACCCCTGTCCATAACCCCATCGCAATACCACCACCACCACCACCAGTATACCCGCCCGTTGATGGCTCTCCCGCTCCCATACCAATCCCCGCCCCTGTCGAAAACTCCCCGCGCTATGTGCCTCGTTCCATCTCCCCTACTCCTCCCACGCTCGTCGCCAGCCCCACCCCCACCTTTCAGACCAGCCTCAACGAGCCCACCCCTGGACTCAGGCAGCAACCTCAGGTTGCTCGTCGAGGCGGCTGTTTTCCGGCTCGCGGAGCTAGAACGCGACAGACCTTATTAGAGGTAGGAGGTATCCCTCGCATAGTATCCCTTACCGCTATGGGACAATGGGTGGCAGAAGCCCTGTCTAGAGGAGGAACTCCCACGCTCAATGCTCCCACTCGTCCCATCACCCCTGCTGTAGCCCCGCCACCATATATGGTTCCCTCACCTTGAGGGACCATGCAGAACCCCATCCTTATCGATGACCACACTCCTGAACCCCAGCCCTTTCGGGCTCCTGCACTCTGCTGCGTGGAGTGCCGCTCACTTGAACATACCCGGCGTAACTGCCCTGAATTCATATGCCCATGGTGCCGGACGACCGCACCAGGACATGCCTCAGCCAACTGCCCTGCAAGGCAGTGTGGACTTTGCAGAGGCCTTGGCCACATTGTCGCCAATTGTAATTTCAGGGATTACGATCCAGAGGATGCCTATGACTATGAGGGGAACGAGGGAGATAGATCAAGTTGAGTCAGTGCCTCAATCATATGAGGGGGGTAATGTTACGGATATTTCTTTTTCCTTACTTCACTACAACTGGGACTTAGTCTTCGGACTACAGCTGCATGGGGGATAGCCCCTATGTATCATTATGCTTATCTCATTTTACCTTACATCAGCATTCCCTTCAACTTTCTTCTAGAATGTTCTATTGCTACGATCCAGACTTCTCACGGGTAGCACCGCCCATCCTTATATATCCACTTGGTCCATGTACCATACACAGCCGCATGGTCTGTGCACCATTCCTAACCCTATATAAAGGGTCATACTCTGTACTTGTATTCCCCAGCTAGTTCTATGCACTTTGTGCTAGCAATCTAGTCTCCTTTCAGTCCTTAGTGTGTGCACTTAAGGCCTGAGTTTCTCTACACTTCATCAGTGTCTTCTGGCTACACTTGAGTACCAGCTTACAGACTAGGTTTCTTGCGCGTCAGCGTAACAAAACCCTGACCTTACCTGCCCCTGCTGCTCTATGACATTCCTCAATGGTAATGCCATTGTCCATCATCTATCTGGGTCTGGGCCCTGTGGAGTATGTGTTACGCTGACGCGCAAGAAACATAGTCAGATAGCTGGCACTCAAGTGTAGCCAGAAGACACAAGGGTATTGTGAGGAAACTCAGACTCTAAGTGTGCACACTAGAGATCTGGAAGGAGACTAGATTGCTAGCACGAAGTGTGTAGAACTAGCTGGGGAATACAAGTACAGAGTATGACCCTTTATATAGGGTTAGGAATAGTGCACAGACCATGTGGCTATGTATGGTACATGGACCAGGTAACTAAATAAGGATGAGCGGTGCTACCCGCGAGAAGTCTGGATCATAGCAAGTGGAATGTTCTAGAGAATGGTGAAGGGAATGCTGATGTAAGTGAAAGATGAAGTAAGCATAACAATACATAGGGGCTATCCCCCATGTAGCTGTAGTCCGAAGACCAAGTCCCAGTTGTAGTGAGGTGTGGAAAAAGAAATAACTGTAACAGCATGGTGTTACGAGTATTTCTTTTCCCTCTGTTTCCTACGACTGGGACTTAGTCTTCAGACTACAGTTACATGGGGGATAGCCCCTATGTGCTATTATGCTTACCTCACCTTACATTACATCAGCATTCCCTTCATCTTCCAGAACGTTCTATTGCTACAATCCAGACTTCTCGCGGATAGCGCCGCTCACCTTTTATATCCACTTGGTCCGTGTACGATACACAGCCGCATGGTCTGTGCGCCATTCCTAACCCTATATAAAGGGTCATACTCTGTATACATATTCCCCAGCTAGTTCTATGCACCTTGTGCTAGCAATCTAGTCTCCTTCCAGATCTCTTGTGTGCGCACTTGAGTCTGAGTTCCTCTCCACTTTTACAAAGTGTCTTCTGGCTACACTCGAGTGCCAGCTTCAGACTAGGTTCAAATGCACATCAGCGTTATTTGTATCGTTTCACGTTACAAAAGAACTAGCTCCACTTTCGCTTCTGCTATTACGCAGTAAAGCCGCTCCCCTCTGCCCATCATTTCGCGCCGTCACCAATTCCGCTTACCGTCCTGCTCCCCGTCCCCCACACCATCCGAATACCTCTCCAACGCTCCTACCCCAAGGACTGTTCCTACCATCCTCCCTCCCTTAGACGAAGATATCACCCTACCCAGTGATGACGACGTTGACATGGCAACCCGCACAGCCGAGATCAAGGCTGGTCTACCCGATGACTTTTCCGGCGAGGCAAATGACGCTAGCTGATGGATGTTGGCCATGACGGCCTATTTTACTATGAACAGCGCTCACTACAACGAGCTTGCCAAGATCCTCATGTGCCTCAATAAGATGAGCAAAGGACATGGACAGGACTTCGCCGAAGGATGGTACATCAAAATCGCAGATGAAGCCATCCCAGAGGAAGATAAAATGTTCAACAAGTTCCTTGACGCATTCAGACAGGCCTTCATACCTTATGACATGTCCGCCCGAGCCTGTATCGAAATGGGAAATCTCAGGCAGGACTTCAGAAATCGGAAGGAGGGATTCGAGAACTACGTCTCGGAATTCCAGCTCTTAGCCGCCAAAACGAAGATTGCCGATCAGAATGCACTGATCGAATGGTTTATCAAAGGACTCCACCCCCACATCTCCCGTATGGTCTTATCAGTAGAAACCGTACCCACCACTCTCCAAGGATGGATTGAGAAGTCCTCTCAATTCCAATCCCAACTCCGTCGCATCGATGATCTCTCGGCCGGAAGGGCCTTTATCCCTTTTAACCAAGGATCCTCCCGTCCTCGACGAGACCCAAACGCGATGGACGTTGACGCAGTCCGCCTCACTCCGGTACAACGAGCCGCCTATATGAAAGACAACAAGTGCTTTGTATGTCACCAAGTAGGCTGTCGTTCCTCCAACCGCCCCCGTCGACAAGGATCGTCCGCACCTCCTCGCCCACCTCGCAACCCGCAGAGAATAAGGGCCACCTACACCCCCGCTCCAGCAACTCCCAAGCCCTCTCCGATGGGCCAATACGTTGACGAGCTTAGAAAGAGAAACGTACCTCAAGAAGAGGTGTTGAAAGTCTTGAAAGCATGCTTCGAAGAAGACAAGGCAGATAATGAAACCGTCGCAGCAACGGTAGTGGCCGAAGAATGGCCAAAGGATTTTTAGAAAGGAGGGAAGTTTCGACGCCTTCTCCTCCTCAGATCATTGCTCCTGTATTCGTATCTGATAGAAAAGCGCAATCAATCCAAATTCCTTTATCGTTATACGCGTGGGAAAATGCACAAGTCGTCGACGTCACCGCACTAATAGACAGTGGTGCCACTGGTTGTTTCATTGACCGAGATCTGGTCAAACGAAGGAGACTCCCGATGGAGCGACTCCAGAAGCCGTTAAAAGCTCAAAATGTGGACGGAACGTCCAACCAAGGAGGCATTATACGCCACAAAACCACTTTGTTCGTCCGCATAGGCGAAATTGAAGAAAAACGAGACTTTCTTGTCCTCAATTGTGGGAAAGAAAACATTATCCTAGGACTTCCCTGGCTTAGAGAAGCCAACCCCATTATCAACTGGTCTACTGGGAAAGTAGAAATCCCAAATCAGCCCAAGAAGCCCTGTCATGATTCTCCCTGAAGCCTCGCCCAGAGATACCTGGTGCGATATCTTGATCTTGATCCAGACGCTAAGACCGCCCGCCTCTGGAAGAAACGCGTAGAGCGAAGCGCTCAAAACGCATACTCCATACGTTGCACCACCCTCTCCACCGATCTCGCCATGAAAGAAGAAAAGCCCAAGGTAGTACTACCTGACGCTTACAAAGACTTTGCCGACGTCTTTGAGAAAAAGACGATCGATGAACTGCCCCCTTCCCGAAGTTTTGACCACGCCATCGACCTCAATAAAGACTTTACACCAAAAGTCGCCAAGGCTTACCCTCTGAACCCAAAGGAAGCCGAAGCCTGTAAAGTGTTCGTCGATGAACACCTCACCTCGGGAAAGATCATTCCATCGAAGTCCCCACAAGCTGCCCCATTCTTTTTCGTGCCAAAGAAAGATGGCTCCCTCCGTCCCTGCCAAGACTACCGCTACCTCAATTCCCATACGGTAAAGAATGCCTATCCCCTTCCTCTCATTACGGATCTTGTAGATCACCTCAAGGGATCGTCTGTCTTCACCAAGATGGACATCCGCTGGGGCTATAACAACGTCCTAATCAAACCCAACGATCGATGGAAGGCCGCGTTCATTATGCCGTTCGGATTGTTTGAACCGACGGTTATGTTCTTTGGACTCTGCAACTCCCCCGCCACATTCCAGGCTCTCATGGATCACATCTTTGGAGATCTCATGGCCGAAGGATGGCTTGTCATTTACATGGACGACCTCCTTATTCATTCGAAAGACATCGCCGTTCACGAAGAACGCACCCGACGAGTCCTAGAGCGACTCCGCGAACACAAGCTTTTCCTAAAGCTCGAAAAATGCTCCTTCAACGCTGCCGAAGTAGAATATCTAGGCATGGTCGTCAGTGAAGGACAGGTCAAAATGGACCCCACCAAGCTTCACGCCATCGAAGAATGGAACTCCCCCACTAGCGTGAAAGCAGTCCAATCGTTTATTGGTTTCTGCAACTTCTATTGAAGATTCATCATGAACTTCTCTGCGATTGCTTGCCCGCTCCATGATCTCACAAAGAAAGGAGCCAAATGGGAATGGACCCCCATCTGTGAACAGGCGTTCCAGAAAATCAAGTCCTCCTTCCTATGACAACCGGTACTCGCGATGCCTGATGCTGTGAAACCCTTCACCGTCATGACTGACGCCTCTCTTACTGCTACTGGAGCAGTACTCATGCAAAACGACGGAAACGGGAACCTCCACCCATGCGCATACCTGTCAAAAACCCTTTCTTCCACAGAACGCAATTATGACATCTACGATCGAGAATTGCTCGCCGTTATCCACGCCCTCGAAGAATGGCGCCATTATCTTCATGGCACCGGCCACCCCGTAATGGTCATCACCGACCACAAGAATTTTACGTACTTCCGTCAACCCCAGAAGCTCTCCCACTGTCAAGCCCGGTGGGCAATGTTCCTGCAGGATTTTGACCTGCATTACCACAACATTCCTGGCATCCAGATGGGTCCCGCCGACGCCCTCTCTCAACGCGATGAAGTAGACACTTCCAACGATAACGTCGTCACCACGCTCCTCCCCGACCACCTTTTTATCCGAGCCCTCGACATTTCCCTTGCCTCCAAGATGGCAGTCTCCTCTTCCACTGACCCCATTGTGCAACGTGCCTTGGAGGCCCTGTATGATAACACCCCTGGCTTCCCTCGAGCTGCCGCTGCCGACTGGCTTTATGAGGATGGGAAATTATACTTCCGCCATCGCCTCTACATTCCTGAGCTGGCCCGGTCGGACCTCATATGGTCCTTGCACGAAAGTGAGGCGGGGGGACACGGCGGTATCTTCCGCACTCAGAACTTGGTCTCGCGCGACCATTGGTGGCCCGGCATGGGTACCTTTATTCGCCAGTTTGTCACCGGTTGTGCCCGCTGCCAAGCGCACAAAGTAAATACCCATCCCACGGTGCCCTCTCTCACGCCCCTCCGCAGCGAAGCCACCCGTCCCTTTCAGCAGGTGTCTGTTGACTTGATCATGGACCTTCCCCCATCCCAGGGCTTTGATTCTGTCATGGTCGTGGTCGACCATGGCCTTATGAAGGGGGTAATTATCCTCCCTTGCCACAAAACAATAGACACCGCAGGCATAGCCAAGCTCTTTTTTGAACGAGTCTTCACTCATTTCGGTCTCCACGACCGCTGTATCTCCGATCGAGGCCCACAATTCGCCTCTGCCTTTGCTAGAGAACTCTCCCGCCTCCTAAAATATGACCTCGCCCTCTCCTCCGCATACCATCCACAGACTGATGGTGAAACTGAACGAGTCAACCAGGAACTCGAAACCTATCTCCACATCTTTTGCAATGGAAGACCCGATAAATGGGCAGATCTCCTCCCGATGGCCAAATTTTCCCATAATGCCACCGTCCATTCCGTCACAGGAAAATCCCCTTTCTCCATTATCCTCAGATATGAGCCAAGAGCTTATCCACCAATGGGAAAGACGTTCCTCCCCGCCCTAGAAACCCATCTTACAGAACTTACGGAAAGCCGCTCAGAAGCCCTCGCTGCACATGAGAAAGCCCAGCGGAGTATGAAAGAATGGATTACGTCCAAATTCCGCCCCTGGAAGATCGGAGATAAGGTGTGGCTAGAAGGGCGCAACCTGCGTCTCAGGTACCCGTCAAAGAAACTCGCCCCCAGAAGGGAAGGACCCTTCGAGATAAGCAAAATTATCTCCCCCGTCGCCTTCCGCCTCCGCCTTCCCCCCACCTGGAAAATACACGACGTCTTCCACGCTTCCCTGCTATCGTCCTATCGGGAGACTCCCGAGCACGGACCCAATTATACAAATCCCCCGCCGGATACAATAGACGGAGATGAAGAATACGAAATAGAAAAGGTTCTGTCACACCGTGGCACCAAAGCATGGAGGCAGTATTTGGTATCCTGGAAAGGGTATTCCGCAGCAGAGAACACTTGGGAACCCGAGGGAAACCTCAAACATGCGCAAAGCCTCCTTCGCGCTTATAAACTCAGGAATCCCAAGGACTTTCCCCAGTTCCCTCGCTAAATCACCATGTCCATCCCTACCACCAACCCTGCTCCCTCTGCCGCTAGAGCCCCTGACATCCCCATCCGCTCTGTCCGTCTCCCGCCATTTGCCTGTCGCGTCCTCTTTGCGACCATCCTCGAAAACCCGGTCGCCACTCTATCCATTGAACGCATTCCGTCGTTCATCAATAATCCCACCCTCCGGCACCTCGCGTGCCTTTACCGCAGCTACGCTTTAGCGCGTAATATTCACACTATGCTTTGCCCGGATGGGTTACCCCCAGTTTACACCGCTACCTTAGAGCGGGCGCTCTCCAAAGCCCGCACCATGACCCTGGACCTCTTGTTTGAAGAGGGATTTGGACGTATCGTTGACGAGATCGTGCCAGGCACGGTCCTTCATATTCTTCGTCCAATCCTCCTCAGCCTGTCGACTGTTCAACGGTCCATCTATTTCTCCCAGACCCCCGTCCGCAACCCAGTGGCATTAGCGCCACCACCACCACCAGCATACCCTCCCGCCGATGGATCCCCCACTCCCACGCCAGTCCCGGCCCCCGTAGTAAACTCCCCACGATATGCACCCCGTCCCATCTCTCCCACGCCCCCTACGCTTGTCGCCAGCCCCACCCCCACCACATCCTCCCTTGAGTCCTTTCGGACCAGCCTTGACGAGCCCACCCCCGGGATCAGGCAGCAGCCTCAGACTGCTCGTCGAGGCGGCCGTTTTCCGGCTCGCGGAGCTCGAACGCGACAGACTCTCCTAGAGGTAGGGGGCATCCCTCACACAGTATCACTCACCGCGATGGGAAGACGGGTAGCCGAAGCCCTGTCGAGAGGAGGAACTCCCACTCTCAACGCCCCCACTCGCCCTGTCACACCTGCCATCGCACCCCCACCTTATACAGTCCCCTCCCCCAGGGGAACTTTACAGAACCCCATCCTCATCGACGATCGCACCCCCAAACTGCAGCCCTTTCGGGCTCCTGCACTCCGCTGCGTGGAGTGCCGCTCGCTCGAACATACGCGCCGGAATTGCCCGGAATTTGTATGCCCATGGTGCCGAACTACTGCGCCTGGACACGCCTCAGCCAACTGCCCAGTGAGGCAGTGTGGACTTTGCAGAGGCCTTGGCCACGTTGTCACCAATTGCAATTTCAGAGATTACGATCCAGAGGACGCCTACAACTACGAGGGGAATGAGGGGGATAGGTCAGGATGAGTCGGTGCCTCATCTATACGAGGGGGGTAATGTTACGAGTATTTCTTTTCCCTCTGTTTCCTATGACTGGGACTTAGTCTTCGGACTACAGTTACATGGGGGATAGCCCCTATGTGCTATTATGCTTACCTCACCTTACATTACATCAGCATTCCCTTCATCTTCCAGAACGTTCTATTGCTACGATCCAGACTTCTCGCAGGTAGCGCCGCTCACCTTTTATATCCACTTGGTCCGTGTACGATACACAGCCGCATGGTCTGTGCGCCATTCCTAACCCTATATAAAGGGTCATACTCTGTATACATATTCCCCAGCTAGTTCTACACACCTTGTGCTAGCAATCTAGTCTCCTTCCAGATCTCTTGTGTGTGCACTTGAGTCTGAGTTCCTCTCCACTTTTACAAAGTGTCTTCTGGCTACACTCGAGTGCCAGCTTCAGACTAGGTTCAAACGCACATCAGCATTATTTGTATCGTTTCACGTTACACATGGCTCACTCAGGCCCTTCCCAACATGGAGTCTATGGATCTATGACCTGGAGATCACTATAGTGATGATTCTGAGGCTGTGTAACTTCTCCTATGTCAATATTTTCATCCAACCATGAAATTACAGTTGATGACAATCATGATTTTGATCGTCCCTTTGATGATGATAATAAAGTGGACAACCCTCAAGCACCAGTCATTGGCAATGCCCCTAATGGGGCCCCACATCAAACACATTCACCAATGCTGTCCCCCAACCCCTTACCTCCCAGTACTGCCACTGACACACTCCATACGCAACTTTATCACCCAAATAGGGGGCATTCTGAGCCAGGTGGTCTGAACCATCTTCAACAAATGGACTGGGATGAGTATGTACACATTTGTGATACTGAAAACATCTATTTTCCATTTGCATTGAAGAGCAAGTGGGAACTAGCCAGCTGGCTTTCAAGTGGTGCATTGTCTCAGAAGGAGATTGATCATCATCTACACTGCAACGCATGAGTGAAATCAATTTGCATAAGTACAATACTTATTGTTATCTAGAACAAGGATTTTCCCATCTCATTTAATACCACTAAGGACCTTCAAGGCCATATTGAGTCACTACCTGATATGCCGCGATGGCAGTTTCAAGAGATCAAGGTAGGGCCCTACAAAATGAAGTCTCCATTGATCTTGTATTGGAGAGATGGGCTCAAGGTCATCAAGCATCTCTTCAGGAACCCGGCCTTTGCATCATGCATTGACTTATTCCCATATCAGGAATATGAAAACACACTTCATGGCAAACAACATGTATATGGTGAGTTTATGAGCGCAACCATGCATGGAATATCCAGGTGGGTAGTATTTTCCATACAGTCCTTCTGCTGACTACAATTGCACTACAGACTGACCTACCTGAGGGCCATTCATTTCTTGGCATAATTAGTGCTTCTAATAAGATGCCTTTGATGATTGGAATAGGTAATAAGGAGATGCATCCGCTTCTACTATCAATTGCCAATATCCATTCTGGTGTGCGCATGAAGGTGACATCTCATTCATTCACATTGGCCACCTATCTCCCAATCCCAAAGTTCCTCAACATCTCACAGCCAGTCCAAGCAGTCCTGGCTGCATGCATCTACCATTTTGTGATCTCCATCGTCATGAAGAACTTAAAGGCAGCGGCTCAGGATGGTGTGGTTATACTGTATCTGACCCAACAGGCCATCTCAGGGTAATCCACACTCCACTCATTGTGTGGATAGCTGATTACCCTAAACAACTCCTCATCGCATGTATATCATCCAAGAACTCCCCTATTTCTATGGCCACTGCAGCCCAATTTGGTGATCTGACCACACACACCCCTTGTCTGGGGAAGGATATGATGAAGGTTATCTGTGCTGCCTATATTACCTGCGACCCATGTGACATTGTTGCATTCCATAAATTTTGTCAGCAGATGCAGCTGAGTGGTGTTGTTGAACCATTCTGGGCAGATTGGGGCAATGCTTGTCCATCCCTCTTTCTCACTCCTGACACACTGCACCAGTGGCATAAATTTTATTTCAATCACTGTCTTCAGTGGGTCATTAATATCATCACCGGTCAAGAACTTGATTTTCGCCTTTCTGTGCTTCAGCCACAGATCAGAACTCGTCACTGGGCAAATGGTGTTTCCACACTCAAGCAGTGTATGGGTAGAGAGCACTGCAATCTCAAGAAGTTGTTACAGTGGCTCAAAAAACTGTCTGGATGTTTGTGTTACGCTTGGTCCGGGTAGGAACAAGCGTAGACTTGGATGAGGTCTAAGTCAAGGGTTCTGGTCAAGACGAAGTCGAGGTGATGACGTTGAGAGTTCTGGATAGGGCCGAGACAACGTCACAGAGACGAAGTCAAGGGTTCTGAGTTCTGGTGAGACAAAGAAAGACTGCGAGAGACAGACTCAAGCAGCGAGTACGAGGAAAGAGATAGAATTCCCAAGTAGATCTAGTCTGAGGTACAGGGTAGTCTACTGGGCGTATTTATACTATCAAAGCTGCGCACGGACCATGCTGAATAAGGGAAGAAAGCTATGGCGTGATAATGGTAAAGATAGGATGAGAATCCTATAGAACATTGTAGAACAATGTAGAAAGAGTAAGAAGATTCTGGGTTGTGCCGGATTAGTCATCCAAGTGAGAGATTCGTAAGTAAAGAAAAGAAAACAGGGGCGAATCGTAACAATAAGCCCAGGCTTGCTACACTTGAAGCAGAGGCCCTTGTGTCGGTGTTCTTCTTTCTGGGATGGGGATAGTTTGATGGTGTCCACGTCCATAGCGTTGGGGTCTTTGTCTTCCTTCCTGGCTGAGAAAGGGGTGGTGTTGTAGTAATGGTTGGGGCAGTAAGAGGTCTTCTTCCGCTTGTCTTTATCATGGTGGCGGGCAGCAATAGCATTGGCCTTCTTCTTTTGATGATGGAAGAGGAGAGCTTTCTCATACCAGTCATCAATGGCCATAGGTACTTTATCCATGGCGTAGATTCGCCCAGAGAGGGTGGAGGATAGTCCTGCCAAAAAGCATTTGATTAGGATGGTGTCATCAATGGTGCCACTGAGTGTGGCATTCTTCTTAAAGTTGGCCAGGTATCTGGCCAAGTTGTTTTCCATGTGTAAGGTCCAGAGGTTGGATAACGCCTCTCCTTTTGAATCAGAGTTTTTAAATGCTTTGTTGAAGCTGGAAGTAAAATCTTTCATCGTCCTGAAGGACGGAGGGGATGCTGTGAGGCAGTTTCGTTGATATGTGGTGGCCCACAAGAGGGCCGCTCCTTTCTTCATATGGGACAATGCAAAGGTGATCTTGTTGTTGTTGTTGTTGTATATGTCGCTGTTGACTAACAGGTAAGACTGCACAGCGAGTAGCCATGACTCAGCCTTGTCATAATTGCTGTCAAAGGCGTCAGGGGAACCAATTTTGAGTTTGGTTGCTTTCTGGTGGTGGGACATACTGTTACAAGGTAGGGGTGCGGACAGGGTGAGGATCGGTGTTGGGGTTTCTGGAGAGCTGGGTGCAGGAAGGACGGGAAGGTGGAGTGCAGATAGTTTGTGGGCTAGGTGAAGGTTGTCCTTATTTCGGACAGTAGTTTCTTCTTTGGTTCCGATGGGGTAGTCTCATCAGATTCGGAAGAGTCTGAGGGGGGAGATTCAGCTTCTTCCTCTGAGGAAGGAGGCAGGGGGAAGATATGCGGAGGTGCGGGTAGCGTCTGCCTGAGGGGACAGCGGAGAATCGGTCTGTGTTTCGAGATGTAATGGTGGCTCACTTGGTAGTGGCGGTTGTTTAGTAGAGACTAGATCTTTTGTTATGCTTGGTCTGGGTAGGAACGAGCGTAGACTTGGATGGCATCTAAGTCGAGAGTTCTAATCAAGACAAAGTCACAGTGACAACATCGAGAGTTCTGGTAAGGTCGAGATGATGTCACAGAGACAAGGTCAAGAGTTCTGAGTTCTGGGTGAGACAAAGAAAGACTGCAAGAGACAGACTCAAGCAGCAAGTTATGAGGAAAGAGGTAGAATTCCCAAGTAGATCTAGTCTGAGGTACAGGGTAGATTACTGGGCATATTTATACTGTCAAAACTGCGCACAGACCATGCTGAATAAGGGAGGAAAGCTATGGTGTGATAATGGTAAAAATAGGATGAGAATCCCATGGAACATTGTGGAACAATGAAGAAGGAATAAGAAGATTCCGGGTTGTGCTGGATTAGTCATCCATGGTGAATGATTCGTAAGTAAAAGGAAAAATAGGGGTGAATCATAACAATATCAGCAAGTGGTTAATGGTTGCTGAAAATTTGTCAGTCAAGTCCTATCAGATCCATCCACAATTTCAACCAGTACACTTGTACTTGCATGATGACCATGATCACGTGGGCACATCATAGCTAAGACATCCTGGCAGATTCGTCATAGCAAGGGGGTGTGGCGAGCTGGAGGTGAGCCAAAAAGCTGACCAGGGGTTGCCAGTTGGAGTCTGGAATTACGACCCAAAAGGGTAGTGTACACATGAGTCCCTCTACTACATAATTGTGTACACTCTGTACCTACTAACCCTAACCCTATGTGATCACGTGAAAATGAAAGGTCACGTTTGGTCGCATCTGCCATCTTGCCGAATTGGAGTTTGAATTTGGTCGACCTATTGACCAATCTATCCCTTGCTATGATGATTCTGCTGACATCCCAACCGTATACATCACAAAAATTGCACAACTCATGTATAGTCCATATACACAGTTGTAGATATAATAATTGATTATATTCCAATTATATTCCTTGCACAAGTCTGTTGGCTGTTGTGCTTGCAGGGGGCATTATATAGGACTATCTAGGAACTGAAATTCATATATAGGTTAGTTTATCTGACGAGTAGTTGAGCATGAACAGCACATTATATTCCCTTCGTCAAATTATAGGACCATATATTCCCTTTGTCGGACCATAGGACATTATATTCGCTTCGTCAGACTGTAGGATATTATATTGCTGGTTTCCGAGCACAGACATAATATATGCTACATATACTAACAGGAGGGATCACCTCGCACCCCATCTGTCTCATTGAAACCCAGCATGGCCAAGGAGCAAGCACGACAAGTTGAAGAAGTTGAAGAAGATGGATATCAAGCAAAACTGAAAGTCGAATTGGTGATGAGGCAGCAAAAGGCATAAGAAGCAGCGAGTGCAATGATTGGATTGTGATATAATAGCAGGCGAAACTGAAGATGACTCGAAGGTGGTGAATGAGGTGAAGACGGCAACAAGAACGATGGCAAATTTGAAGACAAGTGGCGGCACTAAAGAAAATCCATCTGAAGGGTTAGTCACACAATATAAGTGTTACGGATATTTCTTTTCTTTCATCTCACTACGATTGGGACTTAGTCTTCGGACTACAGCTGCATGGGGGATAGCCCCTATGTATCATTATGCTTACATCATTTTATCTTACATCAGCATTCCCTTCGACTTCTTCTAGAACGTTCCACTTGCTACGATCCAGACTTCTCGCGGGTAGCGCCGCTCATCCTTATATATCCACATGGTCCGTGTACGATACACAGCCGTATGGTCTGTGCGCCATTCCCAACCCTATATAAAGGGTCATATTCTGTACATGTATTCCCCAGCTAGTTCTACACACTTCGTGCTAGCAATCTAGTCTCTCTCCAGATCTCTCGTGTGCACACTTGAGTCTGAGTTTCCCTTCACTTCTACAAGTGTCCTCTGGCTACACTCTGAGTGCCAGCTTCAGACTAGGTTCTACGCGCGTCAGCGTTATTTGTACTGTTCCACGTTACAATAAGAGTCAACTGGACATACATTTACAGATGTGAGCATGAGAGGCGAGAATGACAGTTGGAATGATGTGAAAATCTGATGAACTTGCAGTGAACGGACAGAAACAAAGGGAAACACTGTTCAAAAGTTAGTAATGCCACAGGAGGATCAAATCGAGTCACTCACATTTACTTGCGGCTATGCTTGGACTTCCTGGTGTGACCACCAATAGCTGTATTGTCTCCCACATCAGCGGGAGCATATCTCTTGCCTTTTGCTTTCGCAGAGAGTTTTCCTTTGTAGTTTGTGACTGGTGTGAGCGGTAAGTCAACTTCTTCCTCTACTTCTGAGAGTGGGCTTCCGGGGGCCACAGCTGTGGGTACTGGATCATGTGATGGAGCGGTTGGGGCTTGCTTCGCAGTTGACAAAGTTAGCAAGCCGGCAGTGGCAGCAACTGGTGCAGATGATCCTGCGATAGACATGGTGGAGTTAGTAGATACTACTGGCACAGGCAGCATCATGTTTGGTCCTGAAGTGGTCATGGTGGATCCAGCCTGAGTTGATGGTGTGGATGAAGTAGAAGCTAGTGCTGGATCCAGCACAGGAGCGGAAGGCCTAGGAGGTGCAGATGATCCCACTGTGGACAAAGGAGCAGCTGTGGACAGTACTACATTTGATCCCAAAGTGGTCACAACAAAGCTCATTGATGGTGTGGATGAAGTAGAAGCTGGTACTGAATCCAGTACAGGAGAGGAAGGCCTAGGAGGTGCAGTGAGGTGTGCCTTCATTTGAGCCTGGAGTCATTCCATCATGCTCATGCGTGGTGCAGAGCTTCCATCTGGTCTGTTTACCGTATTACCTTGGCCGTTTTCATTCCCGAAGAGTTCCCTTTAATATTTATTGAGATAGGATCTCCAAGGGATACAACACTTACTTGTTCCACCAACATAAAAGGTCATCCTTCCACTTGGTGTCGAGGGAATTCTTGATGAAGTGGATAATACATTTGTACATGTCAAAGTAGTTCAGCTTCCCATCAATTTCATTCCACTGATCCTTTGAAGAGATCGCAAAACGTGCCTAGAAGTTTTTCGTGATAGAACTGGCAATCATGAAGGAAGTGACAATGCACCTGGATGCATACATACGCAATGTGCTCAGCCTCAATTGTGGTCACATCATTTAAGATAGTGTTGGATGAACACTTTTTTTTACTGGTTGTAGCTACTGCAAAAGATGGTCCTAAAAAGATATGCCGGGCAATCTGGCATAGTTAAATTAGGTGAGATTAGTTTTGAGATGCAGGTGCGACTTACCCGTATGAGAAAGTAGCTTCTGAAGAGACCTTCCAAATCTGAGCAGCATGTTGGGTCATTTCTGGTCAAACTGCCACTCCAAAAGAATGTGTTATGGATAATTCTTTTCCCTTACTTCATTATGATTGGGACTTAGTCTTCGGACTACAACTGCATGGGGGATAGCCCCTATGTATTATGCTTACATCATTTTATCTTACATCAGCATTCACTTCAACTTTCTTCTAGAATGTTCCACTTGCTACGATCC
>JBBPTL010000274.1:0-15889 GCA_038094095.1 Boletus putidus
AGGGAATGCTGATGTAATGTAAGATGAGGTAAGCATAACGATACATAGGGGCTATCCCCCATGTAACTGTAGTCCGAAGACTAAGTCCCAGTCGTAATGAGAGGAAAGAAATGAAATACTCGTAACATTACCCCCCTCGTAAGGTTGAGGCACCGACTCAACCAGACCTATCCCCCTCATTCTCCTCGTAGTCGTAGGCATCCTCTGGATCATAGTCCTTGAAACTGCAGTTGGCGACAACGTGGCCAAGGCCTCCGCAAAGTCCACACTGCCTTGCTGGGCAAGTGGAGGTCGGATGTCCTGGTGCAGTCGTACGACACCACAGACATAGATATTCGGGGCAGTGTTGGCGGGTGTGCTGTAACGAGCGGCACTCCAAGCAACGGAGTGCAGGAGCTCGAAAGGGCTGAGGTTCTGGCGTACGATCGTCGACGAGGATGGGGTTCTGCATTGTTCCTCGGGGAGTTGGGATAATGTAAGGTGGTGGAGCGATGGTAGGAGAAGTGGGGCGAGTGGGAGCGTTTAATGCGGGGGTACCTCCTCTGGATAGGGCCTCCGCTACTCTTCATCCTAAGGCGGTTAGGGCTACCGTGCGAGGGATTCCTCCTACTTCTAGGATGGTCTGTTGCGTTCTAGCATTGCGAGCCGGAAAACGGCCGCCTCAGCGAGCAACCTGAGGCCGTTGTTGCCTAGGTTCGGCTGTGGTCTCGTCAAGGCCGGTCCGAAAGGACTCCAAGGACGAGGAGCTGCGAGCAGGGCTGGCTACGACTGTGGGAGGGGTAGGAGAAATGGGACATGGTGCATATGGTGGGGAGTTCACCACTGGGGGAGGTACGGGCATAGGTACGGGAGAAACGTCAACCGGGGGGTATACCGGTGGTGGCGGTGGTGGAAGGGCGACAGGGTTCTGAACCGGTGCTTGTGAGAAATAGATGGCACGTTGGGTGGCGGATAGGCTTAGGAGAATCGGTCGTAGAATATGAAGTACCGTTCCTGGTATGATTTCATCGATGATGTGTCCAAATCCTTCTTCGAACAGAAGGTCGAGGGTACTGGTACGGGCTTCTACCAGAGCGCGTTCCATGGTGGCAATATATACCGGGGGTAATCTGGTTGGGCAAAGCATGGTGTGGATGTTACGCATTAAAGCGTAATTGCGATAAAGGCACATTTCTTCAACCACCTCCTGGGACTGACTACCTTACCATAATCGATGTCACAGGTGTTCATTTTTTATCTGTCCGCTATTGTGCTTGTCCAGGCTCGGCGTATTTCCACCTGCAGTTGTTACAAGCAGGGCTCTTTCCTTCCACCATAGACAATCCATGAACTGCATTCTCCTTTGGTGTATTGAGTGACTTCATCCGTGATAATTTGGAATGTGGAACATCTGCAAGCAATTATTATAGTAAGCTGTGAAGGATAACGTGCAATGTGTTCCCACACTTGGTCCCCGTGAGTCCTTCCATCATTGTTCATGGCTGCGCACGAGTCTATATCATATAGGATAGATATTGAGACCTTTTGCGGGTCTCCCGCCAATGGCGGCTCCTCAAGGTATTGAAGTGGGCTGGATTCGGGCACCGACCAGATCCGCCACCTCCAGGAAGCCTTGTCCTATTTTGCCCAGCATGTCCACAGCCTGGTGTCAATTTACGTCCAGCCACAGATGACGATTTATCACAGTGAGGGATCTCCCTCTGCCATATTCTTCGCAAGCCAACTAAGCATATCAGATGGAAATACAACAGAACCTCTATAATGGATGGAAATTTCAAGGTGGAGCACCTCCATGACAGGCGTGCAGAAGATCAAGTTTGGCTCATGGATGGCCTGGGGTTCATGGTCACCTGCCGCCCTTACCAGGCATATCTGGCGGCAACCCATCATCCTCTGGAGGTGAGACACCACTTGGCTGATTTATATTCTTCTCACCAGTCATGGAAACCAGCGATCCACCTGTAACAATCATAGAGCGATCAACCAAGCTAATTCCAACTGCGCAAAGCTTGAATCCACAGGAATTGGAGCAACCGCATGCACGAGGCACGGTTGCTTCATCCCACATTCCGTTGTGGACTTTCAAAAGGGAGAGAGGTAAGTTGTTCTTATATTATGTGGACTCCTATGCACCATGACGTAGACAGGTCAATATGGACTATTCCCTGGTGAACGCCCTTCATCATAATATGCAGGGCATTCGCAGAGCGCTGAGCTTCTACGACATCAACTGCTCATATATGAAAAAGCTGCGACAGCGGGTAAATGAAAACCAATTCCTCAACTTTCCTGAAGACATAGAAATAGTGCCTGGAATAGGAATATGGCATGTCCATGGCCATCAGCCACAGTGCTTTCCTAGATATGCCCCCCTTTTCATGGAAGGGGCAGGCTGGATAGACGGGGAGATTATTGAGACTCTTTGGTCGATTCTAAATATAGTGTCTGGATCCACCCGCAGAATGTCCTCCCCTCATCGACAGGAACTCCTTGACTTTCAAATGAATGACTCCAACTTCATGAAGATGATTAGAATGGGTGACATTCCAGTTTATGCTTTGCATCCGCTGAGCTGACGTCCGCACGCCTAGGAAAGCTTTTGTCTGCCAAGCTGAAGACTGCGAGAAGATCTGCGGCATCAGCCAACACCGCCCTTGAAAGCCTTGTGCAGGCGGTCCCAAAGGAGCGGCAGGAGATGTGGCAGGACGAGGCCCGCCGCGCATTACATGAGCAGGTTGGAGACCCCTCTGCCATGGACATATTTCAGTCGAGAGTAACCAAAGATCTGCTCCCTCAACCTCCTCTCTATCTAGAATGTGATCGAATAATCGGAAATCAGCTCCAACAGTCCGCACGATGGAAATGGCACTCGTGATGAAGGAGGAAGACAGTTCCGCTTATCCGCGCGGCTCAGTAACATGGCTTGCGCGAGGGCTGTCCATCGAAGAGTCTGCAATTTTGTTGATGAAAGACAGGAAAGGATTAAAGCCGAATGCTACAGAAATCCAGAAATTGGCACTTGTGCATCGAGCGGATAGATTGTCATCAGATCTGTTCAAGTTCATCTCTGATGCTACCACATATATGGGATCTGCAATGGATCCAGATGAACAAGTGGATGGCAATGAGGTGGAGGTAGACAGCGACTTGGATAACAAAGAAGAAGATCCGCTCAATGATTCAGACATACCCACCATGAGCCTTCCAACCCTGCCCCTTCCCTCAACACTCGGTAGGGAAACATGTGATAATCTCGCTATCAGCAACCTGGCGGAGAAGGAGCTACAGCTGCGGATTGGACAGGTGAACAACTCCTTGCATGGCATTTGACTGGCCCTAGCAGACAAAGCGGTACTTTTCCGCACAGAGGTCCGCCATGCCTTGAATCAAGTGGCAAATACACGTGCATGGGGGAAGGTTAATGCGGTGGATGTAGTCTTATCGAGACATGCCGCGATTTATAAGAAGTGCCACAGGGCGATGGTCGCGCTTGGCGCAGACGATGACATCTTGCAGAAATATGCGCCCCTTATCGATGGGGACCACAAGGTAACGACCGCCATCTCTGATCCGAACGGAAGTGGGCACCACAATGCGAACCTAGCATGGTTCTGGATGCTGGATGTCCCAAGCAACACTCGGGCGGATGACTGGATGTCGGAGCGTAAGCAGCCCTGCCTTTGTGGAGACCTGAATCTGAGCGGATGATCTAGTCTATCGTGTTAATTGGTTTCGGGCCAAAGCGGCACGCGATCAATGGGAAGAAGAGATTGAACTCATCTCGTCAGAGTTTCAGTGGACCATCAACTTCTTCGACCAGAAGGCCAAGGAGTGGGAAGGGCTGGGTTTGCGAAGTCAAGAGAGCGGAGCTTGCGGGCACGTGTGCTATGCCACGCGGCAGGCCGCAATATACGGAAAGCTAAGGGATCAGTGTCAGGGAATATGGGCCATTGTGGGTAATTAGCTTAATGTGGTAATTCACACGACCTCACCAGTTCACTCCATGATTATGTACATTAAGGCGCTCGATCAGGTTAAAAGGACAGGCGATGGTACTGCAGAGTTCAGATTTCACTCTCCCCTCTTCTCCACACCACCACGCACGAAGCGACATTTACTGCCAGTGATTTCAGCCATGCCCTACCACAGTGTCCCCATCAGCCACCGCAATCTCTCACAGTCCACGCTTCATATGTTAGTGTATTATGCAGGTTGCTGCATAGAGGCAGCAGTAACCCATCTGGTATCATTGGAGGACGAGGATTGGCCACGAATGTGGCGGAGGTGTCTCGAGTGGGAGTTCATGAGTAGCGGCACACTTTGTCAATGCTCATAATGATCTAACCCCATGTAAGGAATGTTTGCACATCATGCAACAGATCCATGCTACTCGCATGACATCACATGTGCCTCCTCCCGCCGTACAGGGCGTCTTTCATGCGGGATATAGGGGGGACCTCCGGGCAAAACTGAGGACCTTTGATGTCAGCACCTGCTGCATGGTTCTTAAAGTTTCCTGGATGCTTCCCGGCTGGAACAATGATCTGATGGACAACTTCAAAGGAAAGTGGTGGGTGAATAGGAATGTCTCACAGCAGGACCTGGAACGATATCAGGTGGAATTCCAGACCACATGCTGGGCCTCTGAATACTTTCAGGTACGGCTCGTTTAAACCACGATAGCGCCTTCCGCTAATTGTTGTACAGGATCTGTGGCCGCAGGATGCATCACCATTCGATCAGAGTTGGCGTCACCGCTTGGATGAGGAGCAGGACGAATGCCTACGAAGCCTGGTGGCAAGTATGGAGGAGCTGCAGGAGCTGGATAAGGAAATCAATGTGTGCTGGTTGAGGCAATCACAGCTGCGCGGTCTGCTGGGGGAAGAAACTGCAGAGTATGACCCATCCACTACCATAGCCTAAATAGATAAATATGATCTGGACCGCAAAGCTCAAGACATGGTTGGAGCTATGTACAAGCGACCTGTAATGCCGCGAGTACTTTGCAGCCACTGTGGCCAGACCGCACGGTCATGCGCGGTCATGCACACTCCCATTTTAGCAGGTGTATGTGGGAGACAGAGGAAGCCCAGCGACTACCGTCATACAAATTCTCCAGACATGTGTAAATGACATTATTACATCTATGTACAGGCGACATGTAATGCCACCAGTACTTTTCATCCACTGTGGCCTGACCGCGTGGTCATGCGTGGTCATGCACACTCCCCATTTTAGCCAGGTGGATGTGGATAACAGAGGAGGCTTAGAGGCCACTGACCTACAACATCTCCAGACATGTGTAAATGCCATTATTGCAACCATGTACAGGCGACATGTAATGCCACCAGTACTTCGCGGCCACTGTGGCCAGACCGCATGGTCTTGCGTGGCCATGCGCGGTCATGCGCACTCCCCATTTTAGACAGGTGGATGTGGATGACAGAGGAGGCTTAGAGGCCACCAACGTATGAACTCTCCAGACATGCGTAAATGTCATTATTGCAACCATGTACAGGCGACATGTAATGCCACCAGTACTTCGCGGCCACTGTGGCCAGACCGCGTGGTCATGTGCAGTCCCCATTTTTGACAGGTGTATCTGGAAGACAGAGGAAGCACAGTTATATCTACAATGAACAGCTCGGACAGACCCTAATTACAAGACACACTTCATCAAATATACTCACCACACATCCGCGTGGCCATGCAAACCATCATTGTACTAATGTGGGAGGAAGTGGTACCTAGAATATATAGCTGTGCAGACATTGTCCTACACATTCTGGAGATTTGCATAACTACATGGAGCTATACCAAATGCTTTGTGCACCTTGTCCTGCATGTACCAAGCGATGCATGCTCGATCACTCTCCACACCCAGCACTCCATGCACCAGCAACTTACCCGAAAATGCAAGTACTGTCCCTGGCGGATAGCACAGTTGGAGTCAGAGAGTTGGAAAAACCAAACATAGCTGTTCATAGTCCCCCACCGTCAGGAGTTGGTCGAACCACTCCGCCTTTCCCATTATATCGAGATGGTATGGTGTGCATCTATTGACCATCACGGACAAGCTGTTGTAGGCTGATGGCCAGAGATGCAGAACATCCAACATGTCGGTTTCCGCCACCGCGGTCGCTTCTTCCCAGAGGCTGATCATAGCCTGCCGACCCATCTCATACATATCGGGATGCATGATGCTCATCGCTGCAGAAAGCAGAGTATGTGCCCCCATCATCTCCGTCAGCCATGCCCGAGCTTCCTCTGGGTTGTTCTCAGGCTTTAATAGCCTCAATATTTCTGGCGGCCCATTCTGGAACTGGAGAGGATATCACGTGATGCCAGTATGTAAATCGGCGACCACCTACACTGTGGCCCTGCTGAAACCAGGTGGGTGAAAGATTTATACACCCCTTCAATACTGCATCGAAGCGGAAGTGCTTCTGATCCGTCCTCCATTTCCTGTCATCTAGGCCTGAATCAATGCTCTTCCTGAGGGTGACTTGCATGTGGTTCAGGGAAGTCCAGATTTTATACTGAATAGTGTGTATGAGTGGAATCTTATATGATGTTCTCACATACCTGGTTAAATTGGCTGATCGCCCGGGGGAGATGCCAAGCTATGATCTCGCCTTTTTGTATTACCAGAATGGCTGGTTCACCTATTACATTGTAGCGCTCCTCCACAAGACATGCCTCTTCATCTGTAATTTGCGGAATACTCTGTAAATACGCATGAGCACGGGCAGGTTCCACATTCGCATCGAAATCAATCAGCTCCACTGAATGATTCATTAGATGGATCACAGTGGATAGGGAGATGAATCACATGGATTTCTGCGGGCCGCAATCAGCACATCGATGAGCTGATCTGCCTCACAAACCATCTCCGCAGGTATACTGATATCAGGTAAAGTACTTGTTGGAATGAGTGGAGGGCAGATTTCAGCAAAGAATCTGTGATGCATGTAGTCCACGAGAAGATCCATGAGCACCCATGGGGATCCAGGAGGAGTTAGAACGTGCGGTCGTTCGGCGGTCATGATGGGATGAGACATGGAAACAAACCACAATAATATGAGTGTCATGGGTATTTATGAACGCTATAAACAACCATGCAAATACTCGGCTCCGACCCAACCGCTGATTATGTTTCCATTAGAACTAAATATAGCATCAAAAGTGTGCCTAGAATCCGCACGTGGTAACTGTGGTAGCGGCCCCCAATGATTATGAGAATTTTATGTTGCATGCCCGATGTGAAAAATACCAGCGGGCACCTCAACATGTTTGGATCCTTCCCTCACATGTGCTGGTGAGGTTGTTCACATTATCCACCATTATGTCCTGGAGGGCCCACCCCTCTTGTTCCTATATGGATCATTACCTCATCGTGGGCTTTGCTATATGTTGCCTAAATCATGCATTATGTCCCGGACGACACTCCTGCAAGTGCGCTATATTCCCCATTATCCCTCTGTGGGTCCGCCCACATGTTGTCAACATCCGCCATGATCTCATGGCGGCCCTCCTGTATGTTAGAACCAAGTATCATTTGTGCAGCATTTCATTTCCTCATATTTACAATCAAATAAACTTTGTACATACAATTCTCACTATGTAAATGTGTCATTTCTCTATGGTTGGAATAGTCTCGATCCAATGTCACTCCATCCGAGCAACCCTGCCCAAAGCACCGCCCACCTCCCTGCCCTTCAATGAGGCCAAGTCGGCCTGGTACTGTCAGCACCGGCCAAGTCATATTTACAAACCAATTAACTTCCTACATACAAGGCTGACAATGTAAAGATGCGATCCCTATTTACTAATACTGCGGCTTTTTACAAAGAAAGGTTAGTTCATTCACTCCTTTTCTCTTCCTGCCCACCTTGTTCTCCGGCGTCTGAACATCTGCATCAACTGGAGCCGGCGCTCTTTGGGCCCGACCCAACCTCCTTGGAGTCTCGGCAGCTACCGATGACAAGGCCGATCAGAGAGTGAAACACACGAAAGAATGTTGCATACCATTCTGCATTTCCGCCGAAACCCTAGGATCATCTGAGACCGCTCTCAAACTGTCGCCCCTTGGCCCTGATGCTGAGCCCCCGGCCAGTGGGCCATTCACGGCCGACCCTTCCTTGGCTTGGCCCCACATGGTGCCCTTCACTGTCGGCCTCATCCTTTTTTGAGGTGGGGTGTCTGAAGCAATATATGTTACTGGAAATACACCGAGAGGAGATAAGGACACAAATACCTTCTTCAGCATCTGACCGGGGATCCTTTGTTCTTTTCAGCACTGTCGGCTCTCCCTCATTCACCCTCTTCAAGGCCGACTTCAGCAGCTTCGGTCCCAACTCCCTTCCCTCCTCCCGCCCTGCCTCAGATGACACCCATGAGGCCAATGTGAGTGGCATCCGCAGAGATTCCCCTGCCTTTGCTGGCTCCCCATCCTTTGCCAGCATCGGTTCCACCTCCTTCGGCTTCTTCAATGCTGACTTGAGTGGCTTCCCTGCCTTGGGATTTCCATTCGGATCGGCTGTTGATTCACTATATACCGGCGGCTTGTGCATCACCTGGTGTCTACTTTTTCCTTTCTCATAAATCACCGGAACCTCTTCCTCAGCCCGAGTCTGACCTTATAAGACCCTCTGAGTCAGTGCAATTACTGCAGAAGCCAGGGGGCACATACTGTGGCTGTTCCCAGCATTCCTTTTGGCATTATGAAGAACCTCCATCGGCTCATGTCCCAGTGAGGGGTCGCCTGATGATCCCTTGCCTCGGCCCTTCCCCCTTTGCTTTTCAGGCATCAGCCCATCATCCTCCCCTGCGAGGGCTCCAACATCGGCAGCCCTATCCCAGACCACTTCCTTCCCCTTCCCCTTGTCATTCGCCTTCGGCTGGGGGGTCTGTGCCCTGCGGTTACGTTGGGACCGCTTGTACACCTCCTCCTCCTCATTTCGCCCATCCTGCTTCTCATCTCCATCCTTGCCATCTTCACCCTCACCCTCATCTGAGGATTCCCAATCACTCGGCCAAGCATCTTTTGACCAATGTCTTCCGGACTTCGGCCCAATTGATCGCACCTGGATGGATCCTCTTTTTCCAGGCTCCTCCTCCTCGTCCAACGTGTCCAAAGGCGTATTTAGGTTGTCCTTTCCATCCAGCCAGTTTTGAAACCTGAACACATCACTGCTGTTCGTTATCTGCCTCTTCCAGATGTGGTCGAGGAATTGAAGGGCTTCGTCCCATCTGAGATGGCTCGGATCGTCGGGAAAGGTGAACCTCCAGGGCAGGTGAGAGCGTGGGAATAGCTCGGCCTGGAATCAGGCCAGCTTTTTGAAAGGTGCCGATGCCTTCGGGTTTCAGCAGGCCCTTCCTATATCGGAAGTCATTAGCCATGCTCACTATGCGACGCCGCGGTGACCTACGGTAGTGAGCCGTCAGGAACCCCCTGACCATCGCTTGAAGCTCCGGCCTTGTGGCAGTAGTGAGGTCCAGAATCCAGATACTTCCATCGGCCTTCATCACCTTCTTCACTGGATCATCTCGGGCCTTCGGTCTACCCTTCTTTCCCTCCCCCTTGGCCTCCCCCTCACCGGCCCGACCCACCATGTCGCCGGCTGCATCTGAGCCCTCCTTGGGTGGGTCGAAACATAAACTGACCCATCGGTCAAGTCCGCCCTGAATCTCATCGACCGACCCGAAGTTCGGGCCCTCTGAGATATCCTGGTTGAAGTCGTGTCTGCTCCACCCTCAGTCGGCATATATAATCAATATGAAAGAGGAACTTACACTGTCGAGAAAAGCTCCCCCTTCTTGTCCTTGAACCCAGACAATATTACCATTCGGATTCCGCCCTTCCTCCACATTTCCTCGGCGAAATTCCTCATCACCTTCTCAGCTCCTCTAGTGGCAAATCTGAATCAATTCATTAGCCATCTCCTGAGTCATCTGAAGGGTGAGGACCTTACCAAGCCTTCGCCTCTGTAGTAGCCCCCGTGCTATTCCACTCCTTGGCCATTTCTTCCGCCTGAGCCATTTGCTCCTCGGACATGGCTTCCATCATGTCGGTCAATGCCGGCTGGTAGTATTTGAACATTTCAGCTGACCCCAGTGCCGCCCCATACTTCTCCTCGATCACCTTCTTCAACTCCTCTTTCCAGGTCTCCCGGACCACTGTTTGGGCAGTCCAGCTCTGGCCGAGCCGAATCCCATTGCCTTTTCTCCTCGACCGGCCTTGACTGTGCATCCAAGATAGATACCCCTTTGTATGTTAGTTATACTGCCGGTCCATCGAAATCAACTGCCATACCTTCAGTGCGAATAGCCAATCACTCTTCTTCATCTTTTGATGCATCGGAAGGGCTCTCAGCTCCTGGGTTATCGCCCTCCAATGCTTCTTCCGCTCACCACCCTTCGACCCCTTCCATCCACCCCATCCTGTTTGCAATACCTGCAGGACCTCCATCAGCAGTGAAACAACCTTAAAACCCTTTAGGGGTCTACAGGCCACAAGAGACTAGGAGGAGGAAGAGACAAGGAGTCAAGGAGTCAAGCAAGGCTTTGAGGGATAAAACCAAGTGAACTAGACTGGAGTTCGTCCAGCCTAGCACTTGGTGTTTATATACTATTTACTTGTATGTACATGTTTGGGTATATATGAATAACATGAGACGCGCATGAGGCGCGGAGATTAAATATGAGTGTGAAAGGCATGTTGATCAGTGAGGGAAACATGAGGAAAACATACGAATAACATGAGGCGGTGGCAGCATGAAAGAAATGCATGATGGGTGCTCAACAGGTGAGGCACCTAAGAGAAATGAAATAAGTAGTGCGTCCATGAGGCGCAAATAAATGAATGAAAGGTAGCCTGCGTCCATGAGGGACAAGCAAGGCGAAAGTCTAGAGCGATCAGTAGTCAATACTGCCGCGATAAGATAAGATAAAAGAAAAGAAAGGAAAACGACAAGTCCGTTCAGGGGCTAGGGGCTGTAACCGTAACACTACCCCCCCTCTATGGATCGACTTCTAGGCAATCAAAGGGTGCAAGGTGTGCCGGCACATTGGTAAGATTTTCGTAAGGGCGGAATAGCCGAACGAAGTCCAGATGGGACATTCGGAGCTTCCGAGGCACCTGTGGGTTGGCAGCATGGAATTCGGATATGGCCTCCCGGGCCGTGGTGAGGAGACTGCCCTCGGGTTCCCACGTACGCTCTTCATCGGAGAAGCCCGTCCAATGGACTAAGTACTCCAGGCGGTGTCCCTTATAACGAGATTCAACTATATATTCCACTTTGTAGAGTTCATCACGATCTTCAGTGACCGTGACTGCTCCAGGTGCAACTATGGGCTGACCAGGCAGCCGTTCTTTGTAAGGTTTCACCCTGGACACATTAACTACGTCATGGATTTTCATGGAACGTGGCAGCCGTAACTTGACTGCATTGGTACCGACAAGTTCCAGAACTTCGTAAGGCCCAATCCATCATTCCATCATTTTCTTAGATAGCCACGTCAAGCAGAGATTGGTAGTAGATAACCACACTTTAGTCCCGACCTCATAAGCGGGTACTTCAGTGCGGTGCTTATCGGCTTGGACTTTCATCTGTTCCTGAATAATATTGTTTTTGGCTTCCTCTATTGTCTTGCCCATCAAATCAGCAAATGCTTCGGCAGCTGGTGCCTTAGCAACACGTGTTTCGATTCCCATTCGGGGAATGTAAGACCGTGTGACTTCAAAAGGGGTTTTCTTTGTCTCATTCGACATTTTAGAGTTATACAAGAACTGGGCAATCGGCAACCAGTCCATCCAGTCCTCTTGTTTTTCTGCACAGAACAGATGCAGGTACTGTTGTAGGTCATGGTTCATGTGTTCCGTCTGACCATCTGTCTGTGGGTGATGTGATGTAGATAATTTACTTTTAATCCCAAGGTGTTTGTGTTACAGTTACGGCCCCTGTCTGCCAACGGACTTGTCGTTTTTCTTTTCTTTTCCTTATCTTATCTTATCGCGACAGTATTGATTACTGATCACCCTAGACTTTCGCCTTGCTTGTCCCTCATGGACGCAGGCTCCCTTTCATTCATCTATCTGCACCTCATGGACGCGTCACTTATTTCATTTCTCTTAGGTGCCTCACCTCCTGAGCACCCATCACACTCCTTTTTAATACGCTGCCACAAACTCATGTTTACCGTATGTTTTCCTCATGTTTCGCCTCATGCGGTCCACTCATATTTAATCTCTGCGCCTCACGCGCCACACATGTTATTAATATATATACAAACATGTACATACAGAACTATGCTATATAAACCCCAAGTGCTAGGCTGGACGAACTCCAGTCTAGTTCACTTGGGTATTTCCCTTAAAGCCCTTGTTTGACTCACCTCCCTTTCTCTCTCATCCTCCATCTATTCTTGTGGCCTGTAGACCTCTATTGGTTTTAAGGTTGTTTCAGTTTGCAAATGTCCTGCATAACCTGGAATGTGAACTGCGGGCCGCGATCCGAGATGATCGATCGGGGAAGGCTGTGGTTCTTCCAACCATGGTGCAAATATAATTTAGCGGTGTCAAGTGCTGTGACTGTCTTCACCATGGGTATAAATACTGTCTCCTTTGAGAATCAATCAACGACTACTAAAATAGAATCGGATCCATGGGATAGGGGCAAGCCTGTTATGAAATCGGCTGAGATATCTTCCCATGGTCCTTCCGGAACTTCTAAAGGGTGTAACAGGCCACTCGGCGCCTGATTTGAGCCCTTCATATGTGCGCACCTGTCGCAACGCGAGATGTAGTCCTTTACAAAAGGAGTAATGCCAGGCCACCAGTATGAGTGCTGGATCAGCTCTAGCGTCTTTTCATATCCCGGATGTCCAGCAACCGGTGAGTCATGGTGTGCATATAGCACTTCTAAACGTAACCCTTCTATATCGGGCACGAAAAGCTTCTCTTCTTTGATGAATACACCGTCGGCAAGGTATGCGCTGTGTTTCAACCTAAGATCGTGTACATCACTCTCCTTGAGCAACGCAGTGTGTTGTTTTATAAGTTTTAAGAGTTTATCGCCTTCATCGCGGATTACGACTTTTTGGGTCCTTATCCGCTCCAGCGGGATCATCAAGACCGCTTTATTGTCATTCTCGATGCCTTCTGCGTGATCCTCACAGCGCAATAGGGCATCGGCTTTGGTATTGGTAGTGCCAGGCTTATAAACAAAGACATAATTGAATCGCTGTAGGGAACTACCATTCCCTACGCTAGCAGACTTCATATGCGTAGCTCACGACTCTTCCATCCTTCGCCACTCACATCCTACGTCTTGCAAACCAATCCTATCATTTCCACAGCTTATCCTATCCTATCCGCATTTCCGCACCCACAGGAATATTCGGAAAACCTTCGGATTGGTAGCCCCTATCTCGCGCATCCTAGTCCATGTCCATATCCAGCTTGCCGGTGCGTTTCATTCATTTATATATGTTCATTTTGACTCGTTTCACTATTGATCACTTATCCTTGTGGTCGTATGGTTATTTTCTTGGTTGCTACCCATCTCGGGTGCTATAAAGCGCTCCTATAGTTGGTAGTACATGTGTTTCAAGTCTCGGGTATGCCCAGACTATAAGAGGGTGTATTGCACCTTGATATAGAACTTCCCTTTTGCCTTCCAACTCATCGACTGAAAGCTGCAATGCTTTCCTAAGTGTTCCTACACTTTCCCGCGCATTTACTACATTTTCCCGTGCATTACACCATTTTCCGACACGATCCTATCCACAGCTTGCCTGCGACATGCAGAGGTGATCTACTCCCCAACACGAGTCATAAGCTGAGTATTAAAGGCCTAAAACCTATCCTTCTCCCTGTCTTCTCCCATTTTTGAAACAACCTTAAAACCCTAGGGGGTCTACAGGCCACAAGAATAGAGGATGAGTGAGAGGAGAAGAGGAGTGAGTCAAGCAAGGCTTCAAGGGAAGAAACCAAATGAACTAGACTGGAGGACGTCCAGCCTAGCACTTGGGGTTTATATACTATCATACTGTATGTACATGTTGTGGTATATATTATAAACATGAGACACGCATGAGACGCAGAGATTAAATATGAATGGAAAACATAAGGCAGGACATGAGGGAAACATACGGTAAACATGTGTGAAACATGATGTGGTGGCAGCATATGAAAAGGGAGTGTGATGGGTGCTCAAGAGGTGAGGCACCTAAGAGAGATGAAATAAGTAAGGTGTCCATGAGGCGCGAATAAGAAATGAAAGAAAGCCTGCATCCATGAGGGACAAGCAAGGTGATGATCTAGAGCGATCAGTAGTCAATACTGTCGCAATAAGATAAGATAAAGAGAAAAGAAAAGAAAAGACAAGTCCGTTAGGGGCTAGGGACCATAACCGTAACAATTTTGAATCCCTAAGGGTCGAACTTATCGTACCCTTTATTTCTTAACTTTTGCTACTGATCGGGTTGGGTTCTTTTCCACCCAGTTGGGTTAGCATTTCTACAGCGCCATTCCAAACCCTATATAAAGGGTCATACTTGTACTGGTATTCTTTAGCTAGTTCTATGCACCTTGTGCTAGCAATCTAGTCTCCTTCCAGCTCTTAGTGTGCGCACTTAAGAGTCTGAGTTTCCTACATATCCTTGTGTCTTCTGGCTACACTTGAGTGCCAGCCATTCGACTAGGTTCTCTGCACATCAGCGTAACAATGTCCCAATTGTAGTCACAAAACGTTTCTGTAACAGGGAACTTCTATATCAAGATGGAGTACACCCTCTTATAGTCTGGGTATATCTGAGACTTGAAACACATAGACTACCAACTATAGGAGCGCTTTATAGCATCCAAGGTGGGTAGCAACCAAGAAAACAACCATATGACCACAAGGATAAGTGATCAATAGTAAAATGAGTCAAAATGAATATATATGAATGAATAAAACACACTGATGAGCTGGATATGGACATGGACTAGGATGCATGAGATAGGGGCTACCAATCCAAAGGTTTTCCAAATATTCCTGTGGATGCGGAAATGCAGATAGGATAGAATAAGTAGCAGAAATGATAGGATTGGTTTGCAAGACATAGGATGTGAGTGGCAAAGGATGGAAGTGTCATGAGGCATGCATACAATGTCTGCTAGCATAGGAAATGTCAGTTCCCTACACCATTTAGGGGCTAGGGGCTGTACCATAACAGGAGCTGTCACGAAATTCATATGGGAGCAAACCAACCTTTGTCTGAAAGGGGAAGAAAACCCCTGAATTTGTGGTCACAATTGCAACAGAGAGCTTATCTGCTGACAGGATCTGAAACAACCTTAAAACCAGTGATGGTCTACAGGCCACAAGCAACTAGGGAGGATGAGAGAAAGGAGCAGAGGGAGTCAAGCAAGGCTTCAAGAGGAGAAACCAAGTGAACTAGACTGGAGGATGTCCAGCCTAGCACTTGGGGTTTATATACTATATAAGTGTATGTACATGTTTGTGTAAATAGGGGAACATGCATTGCACATGAGGTGCAGAGATTAAATACAAGTGGTAAGAGCATGGTGATCAGTGAGGGAAACATGAGGAAAACATACAGTAAACATGAGTATTAAAGCAAGGTGGACATGAGGTGGTGGCAGCATGAATAACAAGCATGATGGGTGCTCAATCCATGAGGCACCTAAGTGTTATGCTTGGTCCAGGTAGGAACGAGCGTAGACTTGGATAGTGTCTGGGTCAAGGGTTCTGGCTAAGACAAGATCATAGTGATGACGTCAAAGGGTCTGGTAAGGTCGAGACGACATCACAGAGATGAAGTCAAGAGTTCTGAGTTCTGGGTGAGATGAAGAAAGACTGTGAGAGACAGACTCAAGCAG
>JBBPTL010000277.1:0-15823 GCA_038094095.1 Boletus putidus
ATCTCTTGTGTGCGCACTTGAGTCTGAGTTTCCCTACACTTCCTTAGTGTCTCCTGCCTACACTTGAGTGGCAGCTCTCAGACTAGATTCTAACGCATCAGCGTTATTTGTATCGTTTCACGTTACAGATCTAGTCTGAGGTACAGGGTAGATTACTGGGCGTATTCATACTGTTAAAGAATGCGCACGGACCATGCTGAATAAGAGGAGAAAGCTATGGCATGATAATGGTAAAAATAGGATAAGAATTCTATGGAACATTGTAGAACAACGAAGAAAGAATAAGAGAATTCCAGGTTGAGCTGGATTAGTCATCAAAGTGAACCGTTTGTAAGCAAAGAAAAGAAACAGGGGCGAATCATAACAGATTGCGTCCTTCTAGCCATACCTTATCTCCGATCTTCCATGGACGGAACTTGGACGTAATTTGTTCCTTCATACTCTGCTGGGCCTTCTCGTGTGCAGCAAGGGCTTCTGAGCGGCTCTCCGTGAGCTCCATGAGACGGGTTTTGAGGGCAGGGAGGAAGGTCTTTCCCATTGGTGGATAAGCTCTTGGCTCATATCCAAGGATTAAGGAGAATGGGGATTTTCCAGTGATGGAATGGACAGTGGCATTATGGGAAAATTCGGCCATCAGGAGGAGATCTGCCCACTTGTCGGATCTTCCATCGCAAAAGATGCAGAGATACATTTCGAGTTCTTGATTAACTTGTTCTGTTTTGCCATCAGTCTGAGGGTGATATACGGAGGAGAGGGCGAGGTCATATTTTAGGAGGCGAGAGAGCTCTCTGGCAAAGGCAGAGGCAAGCTGGGGTCCTCGATCTGAGATACAGCGGTCATGGAGACCAAAATGAGTGAAGATTCATTCAAAAAAGAGCTTAGCGACGCCCGCGGCGTCTATTGTTTTGTGACAAGGGAGGATAATTACCCCCTTCGTAAGGCCATGGTCAACCATGACCATGATAGAATCAAATCCATGGGACATGGGGAGATCCGTGATCAGATCAATGGACACTTGCTGGAATGGGCGCATGGCCTTGCTGCGGAGTGGCATGAGAGTGTTATGCTTGGTCTGGGTAGGAACGAGTGTAGACTTGGATGTTGCCTAGGTCAAGGGTTCTGGTCAAGACGAAGTCGCAGTGACAACGTCGAGAGTTCTGGATAAGGTCGAGATGACATCACAGAGACGAAGTCAAGAGTTCTGAGTTCTGATGAGATGAAGAAGGACTGCGAGGGACAGACTCAAGCTGTGAGTTATGAGGAAAGAGATAGAATTCCCAAGTAGATCTAGTCTGAGGTACAGGGTAGATTACTGGGCATATTTATACTGTTACAGAATGCGCACAGACCATGCTGAATAAGAGGAGAAGGCTATGGCGTGATACTGGTAAAAATAGGATAAGAATCCTATGGAATGTTGTAGAACAATGAAGAAGGAATAAGAGAATTCCAGGTTGCGCTGGATTAGTCATCAAAGTAAACTGTTGGTAAGCAAAGAAAAGAAATAGGGGCAAATTGTAACAGAGAGAGGGTACTGTGGGATGGGTGTTCACCTTGTGTGCCTGGCAATGGGCACAACCAGTGACAAATCGGCAGATGAAGGTGCCCATGCTGGGCCACCAATGGTCATGTGAGACCAGGTTCTGGGTGCGGAAGATACTGCTGTGACCTCCTGCTTCACTTTCATGGAGGGATTGCACAAGGTCCGACCAGGCCGGTTCAGGAACATAGAGGCGGTGGCGATAGTATAGCCTACCATCCTCATAGAGCCAGTTGGCAGCAGCAGCGCAAGGGAAGCTGGGGGTGTTATCATACAATGCTTCCAACACACGCTGTACGATAGGGTCAGTGGAGGAGGAGGCGGCCATCTTGGAGGCAAGGGCGACATCGAGGGTGTGGATGAATAGGTGGTCAGGGAGGAGCGTGGTGGCGACGTTGTCATTAGAAGTGTCGATTTCATCACAATGGGAGAGTGCATCAGTAGGGCCCATCTGGGTGCTGGGGATGTTGTGGTAATGCAGGTCAAAGTCCTGCAGGAACATTGCCCACCGGGCTTGGTGGTGGGAGAGCTTCTGGGGTTGATGAAAGTACGTCAAGTTCTTGTGGTTGGTGATGACTGTCACTGGATGGCTGGTGCCACGGAGGTAGTGTCACCACTCTTCAAGGGCATGGATAACAGCGAGTAACTCTTGATTGTAGATGTTGTAGTTTTGTTTGGCTGAGGGGAGGGTCTTGGATAGGTAAGCGCACAGGTGGAGGTTCCCGTTGCTGTTGTTCTGCATGAGTACTGCTCCAGTGGCAGTAAGGGAGGCATCGGTCATGACGGTAAAGGGTTTCATGGCATTGGGCATAGCAAGCACCGGTTGCTGCAGGAAGGAAGACTTAATTTTCTGGAATGCTTGTTCACAGGTGGGGGTCCAATCCCATTTGGCCCCTTTCTTTATAAGGTTGTGGAGCAGGCGAGTGATTGCAGAAAAGTTTGTTATGAATCTGCGATAAAAGTTGCAGAACCCGATAAATGATCAGACTGCCTTAACACTGGTTGGGGAGTTCCATTCTTCGATGGCGTGGAGTTTGGTGGGGTCCATCTTGACCTGTCCTTCTTTGACAATCATGCCAAGGTATTCGACTTCAACGGTGTTGAAGGAGCATTTTTCGAGTTTTAGGAAGAGCTTATGTTCGCGAAGTCATTCCAGGACTCATCAGGTCCTTTCTTCATGGATGGTGGCATCTTTAGAATGGATGAGGAGGTTGTCCATATAGATGATGAGCCATCCTTCTGCCATAAGATCGCCGAAGATGTGGTCCATGAGAGCTTGGAACATGGCGGGGGAGTTGCAAAGACCAAAGAACATGACCGTGGGTTCAAACAATCTGAATGGCATGATGAATGCAGCCTTCCATCAATCATTGGGTTTGATTAGGACATTGTTGTAGCCCCATTGGATGTCCATTTTGGTAAAGATGGACGATCCCTTGAGGTGATCCACAAGGTCGGAGATGAGGGGAAGGGGATAGGCGTTCTTTACCGTATGGGAATTGAGGTATCAGTAGTCTTGGCAAGGACGAAGGGAGCCATCTTTCTTTGGCACAAAGAAGAAGGGGGCGGCTTGTGGGGACTTTGATGGGGTGATTTTTCCTGAAGCAAGATGTTCATTGATGAATGCTTTGCAGGCCTCAGCTTCCTTTGGGTTTAGGGGATAGGCTTTGGTGACTTTCGGCGTAAAGTCTTTGTTGAGGTCAATGGCATGATTGAAGCTTCGGGAAGGGGGAAGTTCATCGATTGTCTTTTTCTCAAAGATGTCGGCAAAGTCCTTGTAAGCATCAGGTAGTACTACCTTGGGTTTTTCTTCTTTCATGGCAAGATCAGTGGAGAGGGTGGTATGGCGTATGGCATATGCATTCTGAGCGCTTTGCTCTATGTGTTTCTTTCAGAGGCGAGCTGTCTTGGCGTCTGGGTCTAAATCAAGGTATCGCACCAGGTATCTCTGAGCGATGCTTTGGGAGGAATCATGACGGAGTTTCTTGGGTTGGTTTGGAATTTCTACCTTCCTAGTGGCCCAATTGATGATTGTAACGTGAAACAATACAAATAACGCTGATGTGCATAGAACCTAGTCTGAAGCTGGCACTCAAAGTGTAGCCAGAAGACACTTGTGAAAGTGGAAGAGAAACTCAGACTCAAGTGCGCACACAAGAGATCTGGAAGGAGACTAGATTGCTAGCACAAGGTGCATAGAACTAGCTAGGGAATATGTGTACAGAGTATGACCCTTTATATAGGGTTAGGAATGGCGCACAGACCATGCGGCTGTGTATGGTACATGGACCAAGTGGATATAAAAGGATGAGCAGCGCTACCCGCGAGAAGGTTTGGATCGTAGCAATGGAATGTTCTAGAAGAATGTTGAAAGGAATGCTGATGTAATATAAAGTGAGATAAGCATAATAGTACATAGGGGTTATCCCCCATGTAACCGTAGTCCGAAGACTAAGTCCCAGTCGTAGGAAATAGAAGGGAAAGAAATACTTGTAACAATGATGGGGTTGGCTTCTTGAAGCCAGGGGAGTCCTAGGATGATGTTTTCTTTCCCGCAATTAAGGACAAGAAAGTCTTGTTTTTCCTCAACTTCGCCAATGCAGACGAATAGAGTGGTTTTGTGGCGTATAACGCCTCTTTGGTTGGACGTTCCATCCACATTCTGAGCTTTTAATGGCTTCTGGAGTTGCTCCATTGGGAGTCTCCTTCATTTGACCAGGTCTCTGTCAATGAAACAACCAGTGGCACCGCTGTCAATCAGCACAGTGACATCAACGACTTGCGCATTCTCCCGTGCATATAACAAAAGTGGAATTTGAATCGATTGGGCATTTCTATCTGATACAAATACGGGAGCAATGATTTGAGGAGGAGAAGGCATTGAAACTTCCCTCCTTTCTAAAAATCCTTTGGCCATTCATCAGCTACTACTGTTGCTGCGACAGTTTCTTTATCCTCTTCATCTTCTTTGAAGCAGGCCTTGAGTACTTTAAGTACCTCTTCCTGAGGTACGTTTCGTTTCCTGAGTTCTTCAACATATTGTCCCATAGGGGTAGGACGTGGGGTTGCTGGAGCAGGGGTATATGCGGCCCTTACTCTCTGTGGGTTGCAAGACAGGCGAGGAGGTGTGGATGGTCCTGATCGGTGGGGGTGGTTGGAGGAACGGCAGCCTACCTGATGACAGATGAAGCACTTGTTGTCTTTCATATAGGCTGCATGTTGGATGGGAGTGAGGTGGACTGCGTCGACGTCCATCGCATTCGGGTCTCATCGAGGGCGGGAGGACCCTTGGTTAAAGGGGATGAAGGCCCTTCTGGCCGAGAGATTGTCAATGCGACAGATCTGGGAATGGAATTGAAACGCTTTCTCGATCCATTCAGCAAGAGTGGTGGGGATGTTTTCGATGGAAAGGACCATCCTGGAGACATGGGGATGGAGACCTTTGATGAACCACTCAATAAGAGCGTTCTGGTCTGTGATCTTTGTCTTGGCTGCGAGCAGCTGGAACTCTGAGACATACTTCTCGAAGCCGTCTTTCTTGTCTCGGAAGTCTTGCCTGAGATTTCCCATATCAATACGGGCTCAGGTGGATACATCATAGGGCACGAAGGTGGCTTTAAATGCGTCAAAGAACTTATTGAATGACTTCTCTCCTTCTGGTACTGTGGTATCGGTGACCTTAAGGTACCATCCTTTTGCGAAGTCTTGTCCTTGTCCTTTGCTCATCTTATTGAGGCATGTGAGGAGTTTGGCCTGGTCGTTATAGAGACCGGCATTCATCTGAAAATATGCTTTCATAGCGAGGATCCATCGGCTAGCCTCGGTGGCCTCACCGGAAAAGTCATCTGGAAAACCAGCCTTTATTTCTGAGGCTCAGGTCTGTTACGATTCGCCCCTGTTTCTTTTCTTTGCTTATGAACCGCTTACTTTGATGACTAATCTGGTGCAACCTGGAACTCTCTTGTTCTTTCTTCATTGTTCTACAATGTTCCATAGGATTCTTATCCTATTTTTACCATTATCACGCCATAGCCTTCTCCTCTTATTCAGCATGGTCTGTGCGCATTCTTTGACAGTATAAATATGCCCAGTAATCTACCCTGTACCTCAGACTAGATCTACTTGGGAATTCTATCTCTTTCCTCATAACTTGCTGCTTGAGTCTGTCTCTCGCAGTCCTTCTTCGTCTCACCAGAACTCAGAACCCTTGACTTTGTCTCTGTGACGTTGTCTCGGCCTTACCAGAACTCTCAACATCGTCACTTCAACTTCATCTTGACCAGAACCCTTGACTTAGACCTTATCCAAGTCTACGCTCGTTCCTACCCGGACCAAGCATAACAAAAGATCTAGTCTCTACTAAACGACTGCCACTACCAAGTGAGCCACCATTACGTCTTGAAACACAGACCAATTCTCCACTGTCCCTTCGGGCAGACACTACCCACACCTCCATATATCCTCCCCCCTGCCTCCTTCCTCAGAGGAAGAAGCCAACTCTCCCCCCTCAGACTCTTCTGAATCCAACGAAGACTACCCCATCAGAACTGAAGAAGAAACTACTGTCTGAAACGAGGACGACCTCCACCTAGCACACGAACTATCCGCACTCCACCTTCCTGTCCCTCCTGCGCCCCGCTCCCCAGAAACCCCAATGCCGATCCTCACCCCATTCACACCCTTCGCACCCCCACCTCATAACAGTATGTCCCACCAGAAAGCAACCAAACTTAAAATTGGTTCCCCCGATGCCTTTGACAGTGACTACGAAAAGGCTGAGTCATGGCTCCTCACTGTGCAGTCTTACCTGTTAGTTAACAGCGATGTATACAACAACGACAATAACAAGATTCCCTTCGCGTTGTCCCATATGAAGAAAGGAGCGGCTCTCTCATGGGCCACCACTTACTGACAAACCTGCCTCACAGCTTCCCCTCCGTCCTTCGGGATGATGAAAGACTTTACCACTAGCTTCGACAAAGCTTTTAAGAACTCTGACTCGAAAGGAGAAGCATTATCCAACCTTTGGACCCTACGCATGGAAAACAACTTGGCTGATTACCTAGCTGACTTTAAGAAGAATGCTGCGCTCAGCGGCACCATTGACAACACTATCCTAATCAAATACTTTTTGGCAGGACTCTCCCCTGCTCTCTCTGGGCGAATCTACGCCATGGACAAAGTACCCACAGCTATCGATGAGTGGTACGAGAAAGCCCTCCTCTTCCATCGTCAGAAAAAGAAGGCCCACGCTATCGCTGCCCACCACCATGACAAAGACAAACGGAAGAAGACCTCTTACCGCCCCAACCATTACTACGACACCACCCCTTCCTCAGCCAGGAAGGAAGATAAAGACCCCAATGCTATGGACATAGATGCCATCAAGCTATCCCCATCCCAGAAAGAAGAACACCGACATAAAGGCCTCTGCTTCAAGTGTAGCAAGCCGGGACTTATCAAAGACTGCACCAACCACGACCAGGCCTGAAGAAATGGAGGAAGTCGCGAAAAGAAGGTCAGGGAAGTGACTAAAGGCGATAATGAAGATCTCCCCAGGTTGGAAGAAGTAGAGGACTTGGATGATGAAGACGATGAAGCTTTCATCTCTCACCTCTACATCAAAAACAAGAGGGATTTTTAATTGGAGGAACTTCTTCGATGCAAGTCTCCTCCTCTTCCTTTGTAACATGTGCTCCTGTATTTGTAGACGAATCTAAATCTGCTTCCATCAAACTCCCAGTGCAGGTTATTGTTCCAAACAGCACATTAAAAGTCATTGAAACAGCTGCCCTTATCGACAGCAGCGCAGAAATCTCATGTATAGACTGGAACTTCGTCCAGAAAAATAAACTTCCCACCAAACAACTCCCCTCCCCAATCAAAGCCTGAAACGCCGACCATTCTCTGAACAAAGGAGGAGACATTAAATTCTCTACCTCCCTCTTTATTAAAATTGGCACCATCATGCAGAAGGTTTTCCTCCATGTTCTCCACCTCGGACATGAGAACATTATTCTAGGACACCCATGGCTAAAAGCCACCAACCCGAAAATTGACTGGAGGAAGAAGACTGTCAAAATTGATGAGAAACTTGACAAGTCCCTCAACCTCTATTTTACCCATGCTGCTGGACGAGCCAACTACGCCTCGAAAACTACCAAAAAGAAAGCCCGAATCCCCCATCACGTCAATCTGAACCAAGTCCAATGAGCCCAACTCTTTGATTATCTCGAGTACAAAGAAGAAGACAAATATACAGAACAAGCAGTCACCCACTATCATGTTGGATGAATCATGAAATCTGCTACCCGCTACTTCCCCAACACGTACACTGGCAAACGGATCGCCAGGATTACTAGGTCCACCGAACTGGCCCAAGAAGCTGAAAGAATGAAACCAAAACCCGTACTCCCCCCTGCTTACGCAGAATTCGCTTCCATCTTTGAAAAGGAAGCCACTGACCATGTTCCCCCATCCAGACCATATGACCACGCCATCCATCTAAATGACTCCTTTGTTCCAAAAGTTGGAAAAGTTTATCCCCTCTCTCCCAACGAAAAGAGAGCGACTGAAGACTTCCTTGACAAAAATCTTCGAACTGGTAAGATCAGACCCTCGAAATCTCCCCAGGCATCCCCTTTCTTCTTTGTCAAAAAGAAGGATGGAGGACTTCATCCTTGTCAGGACTATCACTATGTCAACAAACATACCATCCGAGATGCATACCCTCTTCCTCTCATCTCTGACCTCGTCAACAAACTGAAAGACGCAAAGGTCTTCACCAAGTTCGACGTTAGATGGGGGTACAATAACGTCAGAATCAAAGAAGGCGACCAATGGAAAGCCACCTTCATCACCCATAAAGGACTCTTTGAACCCAATGTCATGTTCTTCGGACTGACAAACTCCCCTCCAACATTCCAACAATTCATGAATGACTCCTTCCGTGACCTTATAGCCGAAGGATGGCTCGTAATTTACATGGACGACCTCCTCATCTTCTCCCCTGATGAGAAGACCCATGAAGAACATACCCATCGCATTCTTCAATGCATGAAAGAACTGGACCTATGTCTAAAACTAGAAAAGTGCAAGTTTGCAGTCGACAAAGTCAAATATCTGGGAATGGTAATGAAACCTGGAGAAATCACCATGGACCCTGTAAAGTTGAAAGGAATCGCTGATTGGCCTATTACCACGAAGGTCAAGGAAGTCTGTTCATTCCTTGGCTTCGCCAACTTCTATTGCCGATTTATTCCCTCATACTCCAACGTCGTGCAACCCCTCCTTGACCTAACCAAAAAGAACATGCCCTGGGAGTGGTCCCCACGCTGTCAAGAAGCATTCTTTGCTCTCAAAGAAGCCTTCCTTTCCCAACCTGTACTCTGCATGCCCAACCTCACCCAACCTTTCGCCATCACCACTGATGCCTCGAAATACACGACTGGAGAAGTCCTCCTCCAGACAGATTCTAACAGTGAATGGCACCCTTGCGGATACATCTCCCAGACCTTCGGCTCTGCCGAAAGAAATTATGATATTTACGACAGAGAACTCCTTGCGGTTATCCGCACCTTGAAAACGTGGCGACACTATCTCCACAGATCCCCTTTTCCTGTGCAGGTCTTTACAGACCACAAGAACCTCACTTATTTCCAACAACCCCAGAACCTAAATCGACGCCAAGCCCATTGGCTGCTCGACATAACCAACTTCGACCTCCAGATCTCCCACATTCCTGGGAAAGATTTGGCAGCTCCTGACGCCCTCTCACGACGGCCAGACCTTGTACCCACAGACAACAATGACAATGACAATGTCACCCTCCTCCACAATGACCTATTCATCAATCTAATTGACACCACCCTCCGGGATAAGATTTCCCAATCCTCCTCAACCGATCCCCTCGTACTATCCTCTTTACAGAGCATGGAAGATCTTCCTGCCCGATTCTGGTCTAGACTTTCCGACTGGCAACATGACGCAGGCGTCCTGACCTACCAAGGCCGCATATACATCCCCGACAATTCTGACCTCCACCAATCTGTCATACAGTGGCACCATGATCACCCGACTGCTGGTCACCCCAGGTATTTGAAAACCCAGCAACTTGTTGCTGCGGAGTTTTGGTGGCCTGGCTTGGCAATGTTTGTCCGAAAATACATCAAGGGTTGTGCCTTATGCCAACAGGCCAAGGCAAACACTCATCCCACAACACCCCCGCTTCTCCCGATTCCCTCCTCAGCCTCCCGGCCATTCCAGCAGATCTCCTGTGACCTGATCACCAACCTCCCCCTTTTGGGGGGCTTTGACACACTATTGGTCATGGTCGACCATGGGCTTACGAAGGGGGTAATTCTTTGCCCCACTAAGAAAACCATTGACTCAGAAGGCATCACCCTCCTCTTTTTCAAGAAAGTCTATGCCAGATTTAGACTTTATGAAAAGATCATCTCCAATCGAGGCCCTCAATTCACCTCAGCCTTTGCCAGACAACTCGCCAAACTCCTTGGCTACAACCTATCCCTTTCCACCACATACCACCCTCAGACTGATGGTGAAACCGAACGAGTCAACCAAGAAGTTAAAACCTACCTCTGGATCTTCTGTGGAAACAACCCTTCCACTTGGGCCGAAATGATTTCCCATGCCGAATTTGCCCATAATCACCACCCTCATTCTGTAATGAATCAATCCCCATTCTATCTCATGATGGGATATGAACCCCATCCCCTTCCTACGGTCATCTCCAAATCCAATGTCCCTGCGGTAGAAGAACGCCTTAGAGTCCTCTCCTCCGCTTGTAATGAAGCCCTCGCATCTCATGAACTGGCCAGACAAGTCATGAAAGCCCGCTCAAGACGACCCTTCACTCCATTCCAGAAAGGAGACAAAGTATGGCTGGAAGCTCACAATCTCCGCCAAAACATAGAAAATCCAAAGTTTGCTCTAAAACGAGAAGGACCTTTCACCATCTCCGATGTCTTATCTCCAATCACCTATTGACTATGCCTCCCTAAAATGTGGAGAATCCATAACACATTCCACGCTTCTCTTCTGTCTCCATACAAAGAGAACTCCGAACACAGTCCAAATTTCCCTCTACCACCGCCTGACCTAATAAAAGGTGAAGAACATTATGAAGTAGAAGCCATCTTACGACATCGTGGAACTTCATCTAGATGAGAATTCCTAATTAAGTGGAAAGGATATCCCACATCTGACAACTCCTGGGAACCCAAACGAAACTTAGGAAACGCCAAAGACATCTTAGAGGATTATAAAAAGGTTCGACCAAAGGTTTTTCCCCCCAAGTCCAACCTCTCCCACAAACACATCCATACTGCATACTCCTAGTGTTATGGCTCATCCAATCCTCCGCCCTCGCGTCCTCACCCACACCAATGCTAGAAACTTTGTCACCCCTCCTCTCACTCATTGTATCCATCTCCCTGCTGATGAACCCAGCCTTGACCTTATGGGGCTCATCCTCTCAGACAGCCACCTCACCACCTCCATAGATGCCCTTGTAGACACCGACTCCGCCATCCATGCCTTAGTCAAGGTGTATCATGACAACACCAGGCTTAACGCCTGGATCAGTTTTGTATCCACCCACCATCCTCAGCTCGCCCCTGCCACTACCCTACTCAATCATATCCGTATAGACCAATGAAGGGCCATCCTCCTGGCTCTAGACCAACTAGATGCCATGGACCTTGTCATTGAAGCCAACGCAGCAGCCCTGGAAGCAGCTACGATGGTTCCTGCCTCCCCCATACTCCCTGTTCCCGCACCATCCACCTCGTCTTCCCCCCTCTCACCAGAGGAAAACTACGCTTTTGAGCATGCCAAAGCCATCGACCGACCCGATGACCCCCTTCCAGTCTCTCACTATCGATACCATGAAGCATGCTTCGCTTGCCACTGGTTAGGCCATCAATGGATTGATTGCAGGTACTATCAATGTCCCGGTTGCCGCAACTGGGCCCCTCATTATATCCAGGCTTTATGCCCTATCAATAACTCCGGTTGTCGCCATCATGGGGCTCCATCTCCTCCCTCCTCTTCATCCTCATCTTCCTCTCAATGCTCCCATCGCTCCCGCCGATCCTTAGGATCTGCCTTCTCTCCCAAATCCACCCTTGCCAAATCCGGGTGGAACCTGCCTACTCCCCCATTCGATGCCGTCACCCATGAAGCATGGATCGCAGAATCAGTATGTATCCATGACAAAGAAATTGCTAGTCGCTCCCCCCTCCCAGTTCCGCAAGACGTCGAAGACGCTATCAGCGAAGTCTGGGAAGAAGACTAATGGACTTCTTCTGTCTCTTATTCCCCCGTTTTTTATCTTTCATTTACTTGACAAAGTGGTATTTTTCAGTGTACAAAGGGGGTAATGTTACGATTCACCCCTGTTTCTTTTCTTTGCTTATGAACCGCTTACTTTGATGACTAATCCGGCGCAACCTGGAACTCTCTTGTTCTTTCTTCGTTGTTCTACAACATTCCATAGGATTCTTATTCTATTTTTACCATTATCACGCCATAGCCTTCTCCTCTTATTCAGCATGGTCCATGCACATTCTTTGACAGTATAAATATGCCCAGTAATCTACCCTATACCTCAGACTAGATCTACTTGGGAATTCTATCTCTTTCCTCGTAACTTGCTGCTTGAGTCTGTCTCTCACAGTCCTTCTTCGTCTCACCAGAACTCAGAACCCTTGACTTTGTCTCTGTGACGTTGTCTCGGCCTTACCAGAACTCTCAACATCATCACTTCAACTTTGTCTTGACCAGAACCCTTGACTTAGACCTTATCCAAGTCTACGCTCGTTCCTACCCGGACCAAGCGTAACAGGGTCAACATGTCTGAGTCATCGTTGGTTATATCAGGTAGGATGATGTCTTCATCGCGTGGTGGAAGGGGTGCAGTGATAATGCGGGGTGTGGGGAAGTGGGCGGGATGGGAGTATTAGTCGGGTTGATAATGATAATCAGTCCCTTCCGTAGGTACAGAGTATATAGGAGATGGGGAGTGGGACAGGGCGTGGATGTTGCAATGGGAAGAAATGCTGGGCAGAGGGGAGCGGCTTTACTGCATAATAGCAGAAGTGGAAGTTCAGCTAGTTCTTTTGTTACGCTGACGTGCAAGAAACCTAGTCTGAGAGCTGGCACTCAAGTGTAGCCAGAGGACACTAAGAAAGTGTAGAGAAACTCAGACTCTAAGTGCGCACACTAGAGATCTGGAAGAGACTAGATTGCTAGCACAAAGTGCGTAGAACTAGCTGAGGAATACAAGTACAGAATATGACCCTTTATATAGGGTTGGGAATGGCGCACAGACCATGCGGCTGTGTATGGTACACGGACCAAGTGGACAAACAAGGATGAGCAGCACTACCTGCGAGAAGTCTGGATCATAGCAATAGAACATTCTAGAGAATGTCGAAGGGAATGCTGATGTAAGGTAAAATGAGGTAAGCATAATGATACATAGGGGCTATCCCCCATGTAGCTGTAGTCCGAAGACTAAGTCCCAGTCATAACGAAGATAAGAGAAAGGAATATCTGTAACACCTTGTGTCTGCAGATAACAATGTCAATATCAATGTCACCCTCCTTCCTAACAACCTATTCATTAATCTCATCGATACCACTCTTCAGGATAAGATTTCCAAAACCTCCTCAACCGATCCCCTCATGCTATCCTCCCTGCAGAGTATGGAAGATCTCCCTGCATGATTCCAGTCCCGACTCTCTGATTGGCAACACAATGCAGGCGTCCTGACCTACTAGAGCTGTGTGTATATCCCCAATGACTCCAAACTCCGCCGATCTGTTGTACAGCAGCACCACAATCACCTGACTGCCGGTCACCCCAGATATTTGAAAACCCGCCAACTTGTTGCTGCAGAATTTTGGTGGCCCGGCTTAGCAACATTTGTATGCAAATATGTCGAAGGTTGTGCCTTATGCCAACAGGCCAAGGCCAACACTCACCCCACGACACCCCCACTCCTACCGATTCCCTCCTCGGCCTCTCAGCCATTCCTGTTACGCTGACGCGCAAGAAACCTAGTCTGAGAGCTGGCACTCAAGTGTAGCCAGAGGACACTGATGAAGTGTAGAGAAACTCAGACTCAAGTGCGCACACTAGAGATCTGGAAGGAGACTAGATTGCTAGCACAAAGTGCGTAGAACTAGCTAGGGAATACAAGTACAGAATATGACCCTTTATATAGGGTTGGGAATGGCGCACAGACCATGCGGCTGTGTATGGTACATGGACCAAGTGGATAAAAGGGGACAAGCGGCGCTACCTGCGAGAAGTCTGGATCGTAGCAATGGAATGTTCTAGAGAATGTTGAAGAGAATGCTGATGTAAAGTAAAATGAGGTAAGCATAATGACACATAGGGGCTATCCCCCATGCAGCTGTAGTCCGAAGACTAAGTCCCAGTCGTAGTGAAGTGAAGAGAAAGAAATATCTGTAACAATTCCAACAGATCTTCTGTGATCTCATCACTGACCTCCCTCTTTTGGGTGGCTTTGACATGCTATTGGTCATGGTCGACCATGGGCTTACGAAGGGGGTAATTCTTTGCCCCACTAAGAAAACCATTGACTCAGAAGGCATCGCCCTCCTCTTCTTTAAAAAAGTCTATGCCAGATTCAGACTCTATGAAAAGATCATCTCTGACCGAGGACCTCAGTTTGCCTCAGCCTTTGCCAGACAACTTGCCAAACTCCTTGGCTACGACCTATCCCTTTCCACTGCATACCACCCCCAGACTGACAGCGAAACTGAACAAGTTAACCAAGAAGTCGAAACCTACCTCTGTATCTTCTGCAGAAACAACCCTTCTACATGGGCCGAAATGATTTCCCATGCAGAATTCGCACACAATCACCACCCTCACTCCATGACAAACCAATCTCTGTTCTATCTCATGATGGGATATGAATCCCATCCCCTTCCCACAATCATCTCCGAATCCAACATTCCTGCAGTAGAAGAATGCCTCAGAGTCCTCTCCTCTGCTCACAACGAAGCCCTCACATCTCACAAACTGGCTAGACAAGTCATGAAAGCTTGCTCAAATCGACCCTTCACGCCATTCCAGAAAGGAGACAAAGTATGGCTAGAAGCCCACAACCTCTGCCAAAATATTGAAAACCCCAAATTTGCCCTAAAACGGAAAGGACCCTTCTCCATTTCCGACATCTTATCCCCGATCACATATCAGCTATGCCTCCCCAAAACATGGAGAATCCACAACACATTCCACACTTCTCTTCTGTCTCCATACAAAGAGAACTCCGAACATGGTCTGAACTTCCCCTTACCACCACCTGACTTAATACAAGGCAAGGAACATTACAAAGTGGAAGCCATCTTACGACATTGCGGAACTCCATCTAGACAAGAATTCCTGATCAAATGGAAAGGATATCCCATGTCTGACAACTCCTGGGAACCCAAACAGAACTTAGGAACCACCAAACACACCCTAGAGGTGTTATGGTTATGGCCCCTGACCCCTTTTATCTTATCTTATCACAACAGTATCGACTACTGATCGCTCTAGATTCTCGCCTTGCTTGTCCCTCATGGACACAGGCTTTGTTTCATTTCTTATTCATGCCTCATGGACGCCTCACTACTTATTTCATTTCTCTTAGGTGCCTCACCTTTTGAGCACCCATCACACCCTCTTTTCATATGCTGCCACCACCTCATGTTAACAGTATGTTTCCCTCATGTTTTGCCTTATGTTTCCCACTTGTATTTAATCTCTGCGCCTCATGCGCATCACATGTTCCCCTATTTACCACAACATGTACATACAGTAGTTTAGTATATAAACCCCAAGTGCTAGGCTGGACATCCTCCAGTCTAGTTCACTTGGTTTCTCCCCTTAAGACCTTGCTTGACTCCCTCTTCTCCTTTTCTCCATCCTTTCTAGTTGCCAGTGGCCTGTAGACCCCTACAAGGGTTTTAAGGTTGTTTCAAGAGGATTATAAAAAGGTTCGACCCAAAGTCTTCCCTCCAAAATCCAACCTCTCCCACAAACACATTCATACCACGTACTCTTGGTGTTATGGCTCGACCAGTCCTCCATCCTTGCGTCCTCACTCGCTCCAACACTAGGAACTTTGTTCCCCCTCTTCTTACTCGCCACACCCACTTTCCTTCTGATAAAACCAGCCTCAACCTCATGGGGCTCCTCCTATCTGATAGCCGCCTTGCCACTACCATTGACTCCCTCCTAGA
>JBBPTL010000281.1:0-15681 GCA_038094095.1 Boletus putidus
TAGCAACTAGAATGTTCTAGAGAAGGGTGAAGGGAATGCTGATGTAATATAAGATGATGTAAGCATAATGATACACAGGGGCTATCCCCCATGTAGCTGTAGTCCGAAGACTAAGTCCCAATCGTAGCGAATAGAGGGGAAAGAAATAATTGTAACATTACCCCCCTCGTATGGTTGAGACACCGACTCAACCAGATCTATCTCCCTCGTTCTCCTCGTAGTCGTAGGCATCCTCTGGATTGTAGTCCTTAAAACTACAGTTGGCGACAACGTGGCCAAGGCCTCCGCAAAGTCCACACTGCCTCGCTGGGCAAGTGGAGGATGGATGTCCTGGTACAGTCGTACGACACCACGGACACAGGTACTCGGGGCAGTGTTGGCAGGTGTGTTGTAACGAGCGGCACTCCATGCAACGGAGTGCAGGAGTCCGAAAGGGCTGGGGTTCGGGTGTTCGATTGTCGACGAGGATGGGGTTCTGCATAGTACCACGGGGGGATGGGATAATGTAGGGTGGTGGTGCGATAGGGGAAGTGGGACGAGTGGGGGCGTTTAACGCAGGGGTACCTCCCCTAGATAGGGCTTCCGCTACCCTTCTTCCCAGGGCGGTGAGGGCCACCGTGCGAGGGATCCCTCCTACCTCTAGGATGGTTTGTCGCGTTCTAGCATTGCGAGCCGGAAAATGGCCGCCTCGGCGAGCAACCTGAGGCCTCTGTTGCCTAGGTTCGGCTGTGGGCTCGTCAAGGCCTGTCCGAAAGGACTCCAAGGACGAGGAGCTGCGAGCGGGGCTGGCTACGACTGTGGGAGGGGTAGGAGAAATGGGGCAAGGTGCATATGGCGGTGAGTTTACTACTGGGGGTGGTACAGGCCTTGGTGCGGGGGAACCCTCGACTGGGGGATATACTGGGGGTGGTGGTGGTGGAAGGGCGACTGGATTCTGGACAGGGACCTGTGAAAAGTATATAGCGCGTTGGGTGGCGGATAGGCTCAAAAGGATTGGGCGTAGAATATGAAGTACCGTGCCTGGTACAATATCGTCGATGATATGTCCAAACCCTTCTTCGAACAGGAGGTCTAGGGTGCTGGTACAAGCTTCCACTTGGGCATGTTCCATGGTGGCGATATACACAGGAGGTAGTCCGCTTGGGCAAAGCATAGTGTGAATGTTACACATCAAGGCGTAATTGCAATAGAGGCATGCAAGGTGGCATAGGGTAGGGTTATGGATGAACGACTGAATTCATTCTATGGACAGCGTAGCAGTGGGGTTTTCGAGGATGCTCACAAAAAGGATGCGGTGGGCGAACGGCGGGAGGCGGACAGAGCGGATAGGGATATCGGGGGCAGCAGCATGAGCGGGGGCTGGGTTGGTAGTGGGAATGGACATGTTTGTTAGTGAGGGAACTGGGGAAAGTCCTTGGGATTCCTGAGCTTATAAGCGCAAAGGAGGCTTTGTGCGTGTTTGAGGTTCCCCTCAGGTTCCCACATATTTTCTGCTGCGGAATATCCTTTCCAGGATACTAGGTACTGCTTTCGTGCCTTGGTGCCACAGTGTGACAGAACCTTCTCGATTTCGTATTCTTCATCTCCGTCTATTGTGTCCGGTGGAGGGTTTGTATAGTTGGGTCCATGTTCGGGAGTCTCCCGATAGGACGATAACAAAGAAGTGTGGAAAACGTTGTGGATTTTCCAGGTAGGAGGAAGGCGGAGGCGGAAGGCGACAGGGGAAATAACCTTGCTTATCTCGAAGGGTCCTTCCCTTCTGGGAGCAAGCTTCTTGGACGGGTACCTGAGTTGTAGGTTGCGCCCTTCTAACCACACCTTATCTCCTATCTTCCAGGGGCGGAACTTGGATGTGATCTGTTCTTTCATACTCCGCTGGGCCTTCTCATGCGCAGCGAGGGCTTCTGAATGGCTTTCCGTAAGCTCCGTGAGACGTGTTTCGAGAGCGGGGAGGAAAGTTTTTCCCATTGGTGGATAGGCCCTTGGCTCATATCCGAGGATCAAGGAGAATGGGGATTTCCCAGTGACGGAGTGGACGGTGGCATTGTGGGAAAACTTGGCCATTGGGAGGAGATCTGCCCATTTATCGGGTCTTCCATCACAGAATATACAGAGATAGGTTTCGAGTTCTTGATTGACTCGTTCTGTTTCTCCGTCAGTCTGTGGATGATAGGCAGAGGAGAGGGCAAGGTCGTATTTTAGGAGGCGGGACAGCTCTCTGGCGAAGGCGGAGGCGAACTGTGGGCCTCGATCCGAGATGCATCAATCATGAAGACCAAAACGAGTGAAAACTCGTTCAAAAAAGAGCTTGGCAACGCCTGCGGCATCTATGGTCTTGTGATAGGGCAGGATAATTACCCCCTTCGTAAGCCCATGGTCGACCACGACCATGACAGAATCAAAACCCTGGGAAATGGGAAGATCCGTGATGAGATCAACGGATACTTGTTGGAAGGGACGCGTGGCCTCGCTGCGGAGTGGCATGAGAGAGGGCACCATGGGATGAGTGTTTACTTTATGTGCCTGACAGCGGGCACAACCAGTGATGAATCAGCGAATAAAGGTACCCATGCCGGGCCACCAATGGTCGCACGAGACCAAGTTCTGGGTGCGGAAAATTCTGCCATGACTGTAACGTGGAATGATACAAATAACGCTGATGCGTTAGAACCTAGTCTGGTAGCTGCCACTCAAGTGTAGGCAGGAGACACTAAGGAAGTGTAGGAAGACTCAGACTCTAGTGCGCACACAAGAGATCTGGAAGAGACTAGATTTCTAGCACAAGAGGCGTAGAACTAGCTAAGGAATACAAGTACAGATATGGGCCCCTTTATATAGGGCTAGGAGTTGCGCACAGACCATGCGGCTGTGTATCGTACACGGACCAAGTATCCAAATAAGTCGAGCGGCGCTACCCGCGAGAAGTCTGAAGCGCAGCAAGAGAATGTTCTAGAATGATGAAGGGAATGCTTATGTAAGTAAAGAGATAGGGGTCAGCATAGGGTGAAAAAGATATAGGGGCTACCAAAGTAGCCGAAGTCCATAGACGACGTCCCAGTCGTAGTTCCTGAACGTTTCTGTAACATTACCCCCCTCGTACGACTGAGTCACCGGCTCAGTTACTATCTCCGGTGTTTCCCTCGTAGTCATAGGCGTCCTCAGGGTCGTAGTCCTTGAAGGCGCAGGTCCGAACGCCATGTCCAAGAGCTCCGCAAAGCTCGCATTGGCGCGCTGGGCAAGTTGCGCTGGTGTGGCCGGGTGCGGTTCGTCTACACCAGGGACAGAGATACTCGGGACAGAAACGACGGGTGTGCTGGAGTGATCGGCACTCCACGCAACGAAGTGCCGGGGTTCGAAAGGGCTGGGGTTCAGGGGTCCGATCGTCTACGATGATGGGGTTTTGGGGGCTTCCTCGCGGGGAAGGGACAGTATACGGTGGTGGTGCGGTGGTGGGAGTGACAGGGCGCGTGGGAGCGTTCAACGCTGGAGTTCCTCCTCGAGATAGGGCATTGGCTACCCTCCTTCCTAGAGCCGTGAGGGCAACGGTGCGCGGAATTCCTCCAACCTCTAAAAGGGTCTGTCGCGTTCGAGTTCCGCGAGCCTGAAGACGGCCGCCTCGGCGAGCAACCTGAGGCGCAGGTGTTGGCTCGTCGAGGCTGGTTCGAAAGGACTCGAGGGATGAGGAGCGGTTTGCTGGACTGGCGACAACTGTTGAAGGGGTGGGGGAAATAGGGTGCGGCTCGTATCGTGGGGACATAGCCACGGGAGCAGGGATAGGTATCGGAGGAGGAGAGGCGACAACTGGGGGATAGACAGGTGGTGGAGGGGGAAGAGAGACGGGGTTTCGTATGGGGACGTTGGAGTCCAGGTTCATGTAAATCTGTCGCTGAGTGGCGGACAGACTAAGAAGTATCGGACGAAGGATGTGGTTGATCATGCCCGGAATGATCTGATCGACCACCTGGCCAAACCCTTCCTCGAAGAGGAGGTCTAGAGTGGCGGTGCGGGCTTCTACGAGGGCGCGTTCTAACGCCGTGGCGTAGACGTAAGGTTGGTTTTCTGGGCACAACATGGTATGGATATTACGCGCCATGGCGTAAGTTCGATATAACGTGGCGAGGTGACGGAGCGTGGGGTTGGCGATGAACGTTGGGATACGTTCGATGGCGAGGGTGGCGGCGGGGTTCTCTAAAATACTGGCAAAAAGGATCCGACGAGCATGAGGAGGGAGGCGAACGGCATGGATAGGTATATTGCCGTTCCCAGTAGACGTAGCAGTGGACGCGGAGGAGGCAGAAGACATGGGCGATGGGTTGGTGGTAGGGATAGACATGATTTTTTAACGAGGGAACTGGGGAAAGTCTTTGGAGTTCCTGAGTTTATAAGCTCTGAGGAGACTTTGCGCATGTTTGAGATTTCCCTCGGGTTCCCAGGTATTCTCTGCTGCGGAGTACCCTTTCCAGGATACCAAGTACTGCCTTCGTGCCTTGGTGCCACGGTGTGACAGAACCTTCTCGATTTCGTATTCTTCATCTCCGTCTATCGTGTCTGGCGGAGGATTCGTATAATTGGGTCCGTGCTCGGGAGTCTCCCGATAGGACGATAAGAGGGAGGCGTGGAAGACATCATGAATCTTCCAGGTAGGAGGGAGGCGGAGACGGAAGGCGACAGGGGAGATGACCTTGCTTATCTCGAAGGGTCCTTCCCTTCTTGGGGCGAGCTTCTTTGATGGGTACCTGAGTCGCAGGTTGCGCCCTTCTAGCCACACCTTATCTCCTATCTTCCAGGGGCGGAACTTGGACGTGATCCGTTCTTTCATACTCCGCTGGGCTTTCTCATGCGCAGCGAGGGCTTCTGAGCGGCTTTCCGTGAGTTCCGTGAGACGAGTTTCTAGAGCGGGGAGGAACATCTTTCCCATTGGAGGATAAGCTCTCGGTTCATATCCGAGGATAAGGGAGAAAGGGGATTTTCCCGTGACGGAGTGGACGGTGGCGTTATGGGAAAACTCAGCCATTGGGAGGAGATCTGCCCATTTGTCGGGTCTTCCATCGCAAAATATGCGGAGATATGTTTCGAGTTCTTGATTGACTCGTTCGGTTTCACCATCGGTCTGGGGATGGTATGCAGAGGAGAGGGCGAGGTCGTATTTCAGGAGGCGAGAGAGTTCTCGAGCGAAGGCAGAGGCGAACTGAGGGCCTCGATCGGAGATACATCGGTCATGGAGACCAAAACGAGTGAAAACTCGTTCAAAAAAGAGTTTGGCAACGCCCGCGGCGTCTATTGTTTTGTGACAGGGGAGGATAATTACCCCCTTCGTAAGGCCATGGTCGACCACGACCATGACAGAATCGTAGCCCTGAGAAATGGGGAGATCCGTGATGAGATCAACAGACACCTGTTGAAAGGGGCGCGTAGCTTCGCTGCGGAGTGGCGTGAGGGAGGGCACCGTGGGATGAGTGTTTACTTTGTGTGCCTGGCAGCGGGCACATCCAGTGACGAATCGGCGAATGAAAGTACCCATGCCGGGCCACCAGTGGTCGCGTGAGACCTGATTCTGCGTGCGAAAGATACCCCCGTGGCCACCTGCCTCGCTCTCATGAAGGGATCATACGAGGTCTGACCGGGCCGGCTCCGGGACATAGAGGCGATGACGGAAGTACAATTTGCCGTCCTCGTAGAGCCAGTCGGCGGCAGCGGCCCGGGGGAAACCGGGAGTATTATCATACAACGCTGCTAGAGCACGCTGTACAACCGGGTCGGTGGAAGAGGAGACGGCCATCTTGGAGGCAAGGGCGACGTCGAGGGCACGGACAAAGAGGTGGTCTGGGAGGAGTGTAGTGGCAACGTTGTCATTCGAAGTATCGACTTCGTCGCGACGAGAGAGGGCATCGGCAGGACCCATCTGGGTGCCGGGAACATTGTGATAATGCAGGTCGAAATCCTGCAAAAACATAGCCCATCGGGCTTGTCGGCGGGAAAGTTTTTGAGGTTGACGGAAGTACGTCAAGTTTTTGTGGTCGGTGATGACTGTCACGGGGTGGCCCGTACCACGGAGATAGTGTCGCCACTCTTCGAGGGCGTGGATGACGGCGAGTAATTCACGATCATAGATGTCGTAGTTACGTTCGGCGGAGGAGAGGGTTTTTGATAGATAAGCACACGGGTGGAGGTTCCCGTTGCTATCGTTCTGCATGAGTACTGCTCCAGTAGCAGTAAGCGAAGCGTCGGTCATGACCGTGAAGGGTTTGGTAGTATCGGGCATAGCAAGTACTGGTTGCTGTAAAAATGAGGACTTTATTTTCTGGAACGCTTGTTCACAGACGGGGGTCCAATCCCACTTGGCTCCTTTCTTAGTTAGATCATGGAGCGGACGAGCGATTGCAGAGAAATTCATAATAAATCTGCGATAGAAGTTGCAGAATCCGATAAACGATCGGACTGCTTTGACGCTGGTCGGGGAGTTCCATTCTTCGATGGCGTGGAGTTTGGTTGGGTCCATCTTGACCTGCCCCTCCTTGACAATCATGCCCAGGTATTCCACTTCTACTGCGTTGAAGGAGCATTTCTCGAGCTTCAAAAAGAGTTTGTGTTCGTGGAGTCGCTCTAGAACCCGTCGGGTTCGTTCTTGGTGAACGACAGTGTCTTTTGAGTGAATAAGGAGGTCATCCATGTAGATGACGAGCCATCCCTCCGCCATAAGGTCGCTGAAGATGTGGTCCATGAGGGCTTGGAACGTAGCAGGGGAGTTGCAAAGCCCGAAAAACATGACCGTTGGTTCGAATAATCCAAACGGCGTAATGAATGCGGCCTTCCATCGATCATTCGGCTTGATTAGAACGTTGTTGTAGCCCCATCGGATGTCCATCTTAGTGAAGACGGATGATCCCTTGAGACGATCTACGAGATCCGAGATGAGGGGGAGGGGATAGGCGTTCTTTACTGTATGGGAATTAAGATAGCGGTAATCTTGGCAGGGACGGAGGGAACCATCTTTCTTCGGTACAAAGAAGAATGGGGCAGCTTGTGGGGACTTGGACGGGGTAATTTTGCCCGAAGCGAGATGTTCATCGACGAACGCTTTGCAGGCCTCCGCTTCTTTTGGATTTAAGGGGTATGCTTTGGCGACTTTCGGCATAAAGTCTTTATTGAGGTCGATGGCGTGGTCGAAGCTTCGGGAAGGGGGAAGCTCATCGATCGTCTTTTTCTCAAAGACGTCGGTAAAATCCTTGTAGGCGTCAGGTAGTACTATTTTTGGTTTCTCCTCTTTCATGGCGATGTCGGTGGAGAGGGTGGTGCGGTTTATGGGGTATGCGTCTCGAGCGCTTCGCTCAACGCGCTTTTTCCAGAGACGAGCGGTTTTAGCGTCTGGATCTAGGTCAAGGTATCGCACCAGATATCTCTGGGCGAGGCTTCGGGAGGAGTCGTGACGGGGTTTCTTTGGCTGATTGTGAATTTCTACTTTCCCAGTCGCCCAGTTGATAATAGGGTTGGCCTCTCGAAGCCAGGGGAGTCCTAATATGACGTTTTCTTTCCCGCAGTTGAGGACAAGAAAATCTCGTTTTTCTTCTACTTCGCCGATGCGGACGAATAAAGTGGTCTTGTGGCGTATAACGCCTCCTTGATTGGACGTTCCGTCCACATTCTGAGCTTTCAGGGGTTTTTGGAGTCGCTCCATCGGGAGTCTCCTTCGTTTGACCAGGTCTCGGTCAATAAAGCATCCAGTGGCACCGCTATCAATTAGGGCGGTGACGTCGACGACTTGCGCATTCTCCCGTGCGTATAACGAAAGTGGAATTTGAATCGATTGAGCATTTCTATCGGATACAAATACAGGAGCAATGACTTGAGGAGGAGAAGGCGTCGAAACTTCCCTCCTATCTAAAAATCCTTGGGCCATTCATCGGCCACTACCGTTGCTGCTACGGTCTCCTTGTCTTCTTCGTCTTCTTCGAAGCAAGCTTTTAATACCTTGAGTACCTCGTCCTGAGGTACGTTTCTTTTCCGAAGCTCTTCGACATATTGGCCCATAGGGGTGGGCTTGGGAGTCACAGGAGCGGGGGTGTAGGCAGCCCTTATTCTCTGCGGGTTGCGAGGCGGGCGTGGCGGGGTGTAGGAGGATTGCCCAGAACGGGCGGGGCGAGGATGGTTGGACGATCGACAGCCTACCTGGTGACACACGAAGCATTTGTTGTCCTTCATGTAAGCGGCACGTTGTACCGGAGTGAGGCGGACGGCATCAACGTCCATCGCGTTTGGGTCTCGTCGAGGGCGGGAGGACCCTTGGTTAAAGGGAATAAAGGCCCTTCCGGCCGAGAGATCGTCGATGCGACGGAGTTGGGAGTGGAACTGAGACGCTTTCTCAATCCATCCTTGGAGGGTGGTAGGGACTGTTTCGACGGATAGGACCATCCGGGCGACGCGAGGATGAAGTCCTTTGATGAACCATTCGATCAGCGCATTCTGATCAGCGATCTTTGTCTTTGCGGCTAGGAGCTGGAACTCCGAGACATAGTTCTCGAATCCCTCCTTCCGATTCCTAAAGTCCTGCCTGAGATTACCCATTTCAATGCGGGCTCGGGCGGATACGTCATAGGGTATAAATGCCCCTCGGAACGCATCAAGGAACTTGATAAACGTTTTATCCTCGTCTGGGATAGCTTCATCTGCTAGTTTGATGTACCAGCCTTCGGCGAAGTCCTGTCCACGTCCTTTGCTCATCTTGTTGAGGCACGTGAGGATCTTGGCTAGCTCGTTGTAATGAGCGCTGTTCATGGTAAAGTAGGCCGTCATGGCCAGCATCCATCGGCTAGCATCGTTTGCCTCGCCGGAAAAGTCGTCGGGTAAACCAGCCTTAATCTCGGCTGTTCGGGTAGCCATGACGTCGTCGTCTAGATCGTCGTCACCGGGTAAGGTGATATCTTCGTCGGGAGGTGGGAGGATGGCAGGAACGATCCTTGGAGTAGGAGCGTTGGAGAGGTATTCGGATGGAGTGGGGGACGGAGAGCGGGACGGTACACGGATCTGGCGACGGCGAGATATGGTGGGCAAAGGGGTGCGGCTTTACTGCGTGATAGCAGAAGCGAAAGGAGAGCTAGTTCTTTTGTAACGTGGAACGTTGCAAATAACGCTGACGAGCGTAGAACCTAGTCTGAGCTGCCACTCAAGTGTAGGCAGAGGACACTTAGAGATGTGAAGAGAAACTCAGACTCAAGTGCGCACACAAGAGATCTGGAGAGACTAGATTACTAGGCACGATGTGCGTAGAACTAGCTAAGGAACACAAGTACAGATATGGGCCCCTTTATATAGGGCTAGGAGTTGTGCACAGACCATGTGGCTGTGTATCGTACACGGACCAAGTGTCCAAAAGAGTCGAGCGGCGCTACCCGCGAGAAGTCTGAAGCGTAGCAATAGAATGTTCTAGAATGGTGAAGGGAATGCTTAAGTAAGGTAAGATGAGATAAGCATAATGGTACATAGGGGTTATCCCCCATGTAGCTGTAGTCCGAAGACTAAGTCCCAGTCGTAGTGAAAAGAGGGAAAAGAAATAACCGTAACATTACCCCCTTCGTAAGGTTGAGACACTGACTCAACCAGACCTGTCTCCCTCGTTCTCCTCGTAGTCGTAGGCGTCCTCTGGATCGTAATCCTTGAAGCTACAATTGGCGACAACGTGGCCAAGGCCACCACAAAGTCCGCACTGCCTTGCTGGGCAGGTGGAGGACGGATGTCCAGGAGCGGTCGTACGACACCACGGGCAGAGATATTCAGGGCAGTGTTGGCGGGTGTGTTGTAACGAACGGCACTCCAGGCAGCGGAGTGTAGGAGCCCGAAAAGGCTGCGGTTCGGGCGTTCGATCGTCGACGAGGATGGGGTTCTGCATGGTACCGCGGGGTGTAGGAATGACATAAGGTGGTGGGGCGATGATAGGAGAAGTGGGACGGGTAGGGGCGTTCAACGCCGGGGTACCTCCTCTGGATAAAGCTTCCGCTACTCTTCGTCCTAGGGCGGTAAGAGCTACCGTTCGCGGGATTCCTCCTACTTCTAGAATGGTCTGTCGCGTTCGAGCATTGCGAGCCGGAAAACGGCCGCCTCGGCGAGCAACCTGAGGCTGTGGTTGCCTAGGTTCGGCTGTGGGCTCGTTAAGGCCGGTCCGAAAGGACTCCAGGGAGGAGCTGCGAGTAGGGCTGGCTACGAGCGTGGGAGGAGTAGGGGAGATGGGACGGGGTGCGTATGGTGGGGAATTCACCACCGGGGGAGGTACGGGCGTCGGTACGGGGGAAACGTCAACCGGGGGGTATGCTGGAGGTGGTGGTGGTGGAAGTGCGACCGGGTTCTGAACCGGTGCTTGGGAGAAGTAGATGGCGCGTTGGGTGGCGGATAGACTGAGGAGGATTGGACGTAAAATATGGAGTACCGTTCCTGGTACGATTTCGTCGACGATGCGTCCAAACCCTTCCTCAAATAAGAGGTCGAGGGTACTGGTACGGGCTTCCACCAGAGCACGCTCCATGGTGGCGATATATACCGGGGGTAATCCGGTTGGGCAAAGCATGGTGTGGATGTTACGCATCAATGCGTAGTTACGATAAAGGCACGCTAGGTGGCGTAGGGTGGGGTTATGGATGAACGAATGAATTCGCTCGATGGACAAGGTGGCGGCGGGGTTTTCCAGAATACTGGCAAAGAAGATACGACGGGCAAAAGGTGGGAGGCGGACAGAACGGATGGGGATATCTGGTGCGGAAGCACGGGCAGGAGCTGGGTTGGTAGTGGGGATGGACATGGTGGTTCAACGAGGGGATTGGGGAAACTCCTTGGGATTCCTGAGCTTATAAGCGCGAAGAAGGCTTTGCGCGTGTTTGAGATTTCCCTCGGGTTCCCAGGTGTTCTCTGCTGCGGAGTATCCTTTCCAGGATACCAAGTACTGCCTTCGTGCCTTGGTGCCACGATGTGACAGAACCTTCTCGATTTCGTATTCTTCATCTCCGTCTATAGTGTCCGGCGGAGGGTTCGTATAATTGGGTCCATGCTCGGGAGTCTCCCGATAGGACGATAAGAGGGAGGCGTGGAAGACATCGTGAATCTTCCATGTGGGAGGAAGGCGGAGACGGAAGGCGACAGGGGAGATGACCTTGCTTATCTCGAAGGGTCCTTCCCTTCTTGGGGCGAGCTTCTTCGACGGGTACCTGAGTCTCAGGTTGCGCCCTTCTAGCCACACTTTATCTCCTATCTTCCAGGGGCGGAACTTGGACGTGATTCGTTCTTTCATACTCCGCTGGGCTTTCTCATGCGCAGCGAGGGCTTCAGAGCGGCTTTCCGTAAGTTCCGTGAGACGGGTTTCTAGAGCTGGGAGGAACGTCTTTCCCATTGGAGGATAAGCTCTTGGCTCATATCCGAGGATGAGGGAGAAAGGGGATTTTCCCGTGACGGAGTGGACGGTGGCGTTATGGGAAAATTCAGCCATCGGGAGGAGATCTGCCCATTTGTCGGGTCTTCCATCGCAGAATATGCGGAGATAAGTCTCGAGTTCTTGATTAACTCGTTCGGTTTCTCCATCAGTCTGGGGATGGTATGCCGAGGAGAGGGCGAGGTCGTATTTTAGAAGGCGAGAGAGCTCTCGAGCAAAGGCGGAGGCGAACTGAGGGCCTCGATCGGAGATACAGCGGTCATGGAGACCAAAACGAGTGAAAACTCGTTCAAAAAAGAGTTTGGCGACGCCCGCGGCGTCTATTGTTTTGTGACAAGGGAGGATAATTACCCCCTTCGTAAGTCCATGGTCGACCACGACCATGACAGAATCAAAGCCCTGGGAAACGGGGAGATCTGTGATCAGATCGACAGATACCTGTTGAAAGGGGCGTGTGGCCTCGCTGCGGAGTGGCGTGAGAGAGGGCACCGTGGGATGAGTGTTCACCTTGTGTGCCTGACAGCGGGCACATCCAGTGACAAATCGGCGAATGAAGGTACCCATGCCGGGCCACCAATGATCGCGTGAGACCAGGTTCTGCGTGCGGAAGATGCCGCCATGGCCACCTGCCTCGCTTTCATGAAGAGACTGCACAAGGTCCGACCGAGCTGGCTCCGGAACGTAGAGGCGATGGCGGAAGTATAACTTGCCATCATCATAGAGCCAATCATTAGCAGCGGCCCGAGGAAAGCCAGGAGTGTTATCATACAAGGCTTCCAAAGCGCGCTGTACGACGGGGTCGGTAGAAGAGGAGACAGCCATCTTTGAAGCGAGTGCGACATCAAGGGCGCGGACAAACAGATGGTCGGGGAGGAGCGTGGCAGCGATATTATCATGAGAGGTGTCAACCTCGTCTCGGCGAGAAAGGGCATCGGCTGGGCCCATTTGAGTGCCAGGAACATTGTGATAGTGCAGGTCAAAGTCCTGCAAGAACATTGCCCAACGGGCCTGACGGCGGGAGAGTTTCTGGGGTTGACGGAAATACGTCAAGTTTTTGTGATCGGTGATGATCGTTACTGGGTGGTCGGTGCCTCGTAGGTAATGTCGCCACTCTTCGAGGGCGTGGATAACAGCGAGCAACTCGCGATCATAGATATCGTAGTTGCGTTCGGCGGAAGAGAGTGTTTTCGACAAGTAGGCACACGGGTGGAGGTTCCCGTTACCATCATGCTGCATGAGTACTGCTCCAGTAGCGGTCAGCGATGCATCCGTCATGACTGTGAAGGGTTTGGCTGTATCTGGCATGGCGAGTACTGGCTGTTGCAGGAATGAAGACTTGACTTTCTGGAATGCTTGTTCACAGACGGGGGTCCAATCCCACTTGGCTCCTTTCTTGGTTAGATCGTGGAGCGGTCGAGCAATTGCAGAGAAATTCGTGATGAATCTGCGGTAAAAGTTGCAGAACCCGATAAACGATCGGACTGCTTTGACGCTGGTCGGGGAGTTCCATTCCTCGATGGCGTGGAGCTTGGTTGGGTCCATCTTGACCTGTCCCTCCTTGACAACCATGCCAAGGTATTCTACTTCGGTAGCGTTGAAGGAGCACTTCTCAAGTTTGAGGAATAGTTTATGTTCGCGGAGTCGTTCCAGGACTCGTCGGGTTCGTTCCTCGTGGAGAATGGCATCTTTCGAATGGATAAGGAGGTCGTCCATGTATATGACGAGCCATCCTTCTGCCATGAGATCGCCAAAGATATGATCCATGAGGGCCTGGAAAGTGGCGGGGGAGTTGCAAAGACCAAAGAACATAACCGTAGGTTCAAAGAGTCCAAACGGTGTAATAAACGCCGCCTTCCATCGGTCATTCGGTTTGATCAGGACATTATTGTAACCCCATCGGATATCCATCTTGGTGAAGATGGATGATCCCTTGAGTCGATCGACGAGGTCCGAAATGAGGGGAAGGGGGTAGGCGTTCTTCACCATATGGGAGTTGAGGTAACGGTAGTCTTGACACGGTCGAAGGGAGCCGTCTTTCTTTGGGACGAAGAAAAATGGAGCGGCTTGTGGGGACTTTGATGGGGTGATCTTTCCAGAAGCGAGATGTTCATCGACGAAGGCTTTGCAGGTTTCGGCTTCTTTTGGGTTCAAAGGGTAAGCCTTGGCGACTTTAGGCGTAAAGTCTTTGTTGAGGTCGATGGCATGATCAAAGCTTCGGGAAGGGGGAAGTTCGTCAATCGTCTTTTTCTCAAAGACGTCGGCAAAGTCCTTGTAAGCGTCAGGTAGTGCTACCTTGGGTTTTTCTTCCTTTATAGCAAGGTCGGTGGAGAGGGTGGTGCGGTTTATGGGATATGCGTTTCGAGCGCTTCGCTCAACGCGCTTTTTCCAGAGACGAGCAGTCTTGGCGTCTGGATCTAGATCAAGGTATCGCACCAGGTATCTCTGGGCGAGGCTTCGGGAGGAGTCGTGTCGGGGTTTCTTTGGCTGATTGGGAATTTCTACTTTCCCTGTCGCCCAGTTGATAATAGGGTTGGCCTCTCGAAGCCAGGGGAGTCCTAAGATGACGTTTTCTTTCCCGCAGTTGAGGACGAGAAAATCTCGTTTTTCTTCAACTTCGCCGATTCGGACGAATAAAGTGGTCTTGTGGCATATAACGCCTCCTTGGTTGGACGTTCCGTCCACGTTCTGCGCTTTTAAAGGCTTCTGGAGTCGCTCCATCGGGAGTCTCCTTCTTTTGACCAAGTCTCGGTCAATAAAACATCCCGTAGCACCGCTGTCAATCAGGGCGGTTACGTCGACGACTTGCGCATTCTCCTGTGCGTATAGCGAAAGTGGGATTTGAATTGATTGGGCATTTCTATCAGATACAAATACAGGAGCAATGACTTGAGGAGGAGAAGGCGTCGAAACTTCCCTCCTATCTAAAAATCCTTGGGCCATTCATCAGCCACTACTGTTGCTGCTACGGTTTCCTTGTCTTCTTCATCTTCTTCGAAGCAAGCTTTTAATACTTTGAGTACCTCGTCCTGAGGTACATTTCTTTTTCGGAGTTCCTCAACATACTGGCCCATAGGGGTGGGTTTGGGAGTCGTAGGAGCGGGGGTGTATGCGGCCCTTATTCTCTGCGGGTTGCGAGGCGGGCGTGGCGGGGTGTAGGAGGATTGCCCAGAACGGGCGGGGCGAGGATGGTTGGATGAACGGCAGCCCACCTGATGACATACGAAGCACTTGTTGTCTTTCATGTAGGCGGCACGTTGTACCGGAGTGAGGCGGACGGCATCAACGTCCATCGCATTTGGGTCTCGTCGAGGGCGAGAGGACCCTTGGTTAAAGGGAATAAAGGCCCTTCCGGCCGAGAGATCGTCAATGCGACGGAGTTGGGAGTGGAACTGAGACGCTTTCTCAATCCATCCTTGGAGGGTGGTGGGGACTGTTTCGACGGATAGGACCATCCGAGCGACGCGAGGATGAAGTCCTTTGATGAACCATTCGATCAGAGCATTCTGATCTGCGATCTTGGTTTTTGCGGCTAGGAGCTGGAACTCGGAGACGTAGTTCTCGAATCCCTCCTTCCGATTCCTGAAGTCCTGCCTGAGATTACCCATTTCAATACGGGCTCGGGCGGATACGTCATAGGGTATAAATGCCCCTCGGAACGCATCAAGGAACTTGATAAACGTTTTATCCTCGTCTGGGATAGCTTCATCTGCTAGTTTGATATACCAGCCTTCTGCGAAGTCCTGTCCACGTCCTTTGCTCATCTTGTTGAGGCACGTGAGGATCTTGGCTAGCTCGTTGTAATGAGCGCTGTTCATAGTAAAGTAGGCCGTCATGGCCAGCATCCATCGGCTAGCATCGTTTGCCTCGCCGGAAAAGTCGTCGGGTAATCCAGCCTTAATCTCGGCTGTTCGGGTAGCCATGACGTCGTTGTCTAGATCGTCGTCACCGGGTAGGGTGATATCTTCGTCGGGAGGTGGGAGGATAGCAGGAACGATCCTTGGAGTAGGAGCGTTGGAGAGGTATTCGGATGGAGTGGGAGACGGAGAGCGGGACGGTACGCGGATCTGGCAACGGCGAGATATGGTGGGAGAAGGGGTGCGGCTTTACTGCGTAATAGCAGAAGCGAAAGGGTAGCTAGTTCTTTTGTAACGTGAAACGGTACAAATAACGCTGATGCGTTTAGAACCTAGTCTGATAGCTGCCACTCAAGTGTAGGCAGAAGACACTAAGAAAGTGTAGGAGGACTCAGACTCAAGTGCACACACAAGAGA
>JBBPTL010000282.1:0-15666 GCA_038094095.1 Boletus putidus
TCGGTGTGGTCTGTGATCGCCAAAGTGCTGGCCGTATTCAAGATCTTGAGGCCCCTGGATGAAAACGGGGTGGAGATCGCCGTGGAACCATTATTTTCGACCGGGAATGCGGTGTGAGTGATGCACGACAGACGTCATTCTTACTCTTTGAATCTGGACGTGGTGCTGATTCTCTGTGCAGACATCCTCTTCCGTTCAACTACAGGCTGGTGCCCCGGTTTCCGGGTATGAACGCCGAGAAATTGGAGCAGTTGATTGCTGCTAGCACTGCTTGACGCTTTTTTTTTTCCTTGTTTTTGCTTTTGACTCACATTCGTCCTTGCCAGTGATGCTCTTCGTTCAGAGATATGACCATGTACATGTAGTCATCGTTTGACGTGCGTTAGTTTGAGAGAAACCAATGGCCAGTGGATCGTGTAAAATTACATACAATGTATCGTACATGTGCATGAAACAAGAGGACGAGTGACCACTGGAAGGACGACAGCAGCCGCGACTCTCGAGACCACATTTCCACACTTGAGCGGGCAGGATCTCGGAGAAGCCTTATCACGGTGTTCTTCGATCGCCCATCATCAACCATTTCAACGCACACCGCGAACGGGGCCGACTCATCTCCATAAACAAAGCAGGCAGCCACACGTCGTCGCCTCGATAATGGCAAGACAAGAACAAATATCAAACTCCGATTCGAGCGCGGCGGCCCGCGACGCCAGAGCCAGAGATCAACCGATTGGTCACGCGGCCAGTCACGGATCACTTTGATTTTTGATGTGGCGCAGCCAACTTCAAGTTGAAGGGTGTTGACCGGTTTGGTCCAGTGGCCCTGAGCGCACGTTTGAAGGCGCCAAGCTGTATATGCACTGCTGAACAAGGCAAAGTGTATGTCTAACTCGACCAGCTCGTCCCTTGACCACGGCAACTTGATCCCGCCGAGGGAATGTAAGTCGTACTGGTTGGTTCAACTAACGGCTTCCGATGAAAACAGCTTTTTTTTTAGTATATGCATCAATTCAAGACAGTGACTCTACGAATCTGCTTCAAGCCTTTCGTAGTAAGTTCTATCAACCGTCTTCCATGTTATTGACTGTTCGTAGCCTTGGCTATCGTCCGAGGCTCTACAGTCCTCAGGTGGTTATCGATAAGTGAAACCATCCTCATGTTCATGTAACGTTGACAGCATGTGGAGAACTTTGCATCTGGAATAGGTTTAAATTACATCGTGCTCGTCGATACATAAATGCAGAGAGCAGCCGTCACGTTGTGCTTTTGAAGGCTTCCGCAAGCCTACGGGAGGGCTTAACGAGGACTCTGATTGGACCGGAGCACCCTTCTACGGCGCTTTCCCTGAAATTCCCATTTACATCCTGCTCATGGAGCACTGCCAAATGAGCGCTCCGGAATGTCGATCTGATCCCACTGCCCACGTTAATACAGTGGCTCAACGCCAACGCCACCACAATATTAGGTTTAGTCGCATCGACATATCAAATATAAAGGCACCTCATCCGTAGCTCCGCCATCGTTTGTTCGCCTCCCACACAATGTCTGACTGGATGACTGTGGGTGCTCCAGTTCTTGGGAAATGTCGATCTGATCCCACTGCTCACGTTACTACGGTGACTCATTTCCAATGCCACTGCAATAGGTTTACTCGCATCGACATACAAAACGTAAACGCACCTTGTCCGCAGGTCCGCCATCGTTGTTCGCCTCCCACACAATGTCTGACTGGACGATTGTGAGCACTTTAGTTGTTCAACGGGACAGTCGTAGTTCTATATCTGCGATGACGAGTTCTCGGGAGTCGAACTTCGTACCCATTGCCTCCCGGTCCTCCTGGGTTACCATGGGTTGGAAACACCATTAAAATTAACGCAAGTACTCCGTGGATAACATATGCCAAGTGAGCAAAAACATACAGTAGGTTACAACATGTTCAGATCTACGTCCTCTAAGCAAGTCGATATCCTTTCAGGGGACATAGTGTATTCTCAACTCTTGGGGGAAAGGATATCATCATCCTTAATTCAGAAAAGATTACAAAGGACCTTCTCAAGAACCAGTCCAAGAACTGCTCAGACCATCCATACCTCATCACCACCGAAATGTTGTGTCGGTGCTGATTCACTGTGCAGACATCTTCTTCTGTTCAAGTGCAGGATCCTGCCCAAATTTCTGGGTATGGACACCGAGAAAATGGAACAGTTGATCACTGCCAGCACTGCTTGACACATTTTTTCTTTTCTTTTCCTTGTTTTTGCTTTTATTGTCTATTTCAGGCAACTTGGCCCCATAGGAAAATTGCAAGAAAAAAGAGATTACCTTCGGTCACTCATAGCTCCTCAATGCAACATCAGAATTCAATATGAAGGGTAGCATTCAACTCATATGAATCCAGAAATTTACTTGCACAAGAGATACTGAAGCCTCTGAAATTCCAAAAAAAATGAAACTTCGAATTTTGCAACCAGACAATTCAGGATGGATTGTATGGATTCATGCAAGTTGAATGGTATCATTTTTATTGAATTCCGATATTGCATTGGGGAGCTATGAGCAACCAAAGGTAATCTCTTTTTTCTTGCAATTTTCCTATGGGGCCAAGTTGCCTGAAATAGACAATAACCCACACTCATCTTTACCTATGATGTTCTTCGTTCGGAGTATGTACATGTACATGTAATCATCATTTGAAGTGCATTAGTTTGAGAGAAACCAAGTGGATCATGTAAAACTACATACAATATATCGTACACGTGATGAGATGGTACATGAGGATGGGTAACCAAAACAACGACGGCCGTCGAGACCACATTTCGAAACTGAGGGAGTGAGATAACAAGTATCATAGCGTTCAGGTATTGTAGAGCTGGGGCTGTAGAGTGTGATAGGACACGAGCATGCCATCACCCCACGGAAAAATCATCGCAACAGCGGGTCAGGTGCAGACGTAAAAATAGTCAGCCCCGGCATGGCCTCCATATATTCTCCGAAGTACGGCACCACGTTCTTGTTCGACCGCACCGTCAACCGCTTCAACGCACACCGCGAACGCCCGAGCATCTCCATAAACGCAGCATGCGGCCACGCATCGCGCTCGCGATAACAAAAACACACATCGAGGTCTTCGAGCGCGGGCAAGGTGAGCGCGTCAAAGATGGCGTCGAGCCCCGCTCGGATCACCTTGATTTCGATGCGACGCAACCAAGGGTGCGTGATCGACCCCGGCGAGAGCGCGCGCAAGACGCTGCGCTGGTCTTCGTCTGCGGAGAGACAGGAGACGACGATTGTGCGGAGGTGACCGCAGCGCGTGAGGAGCTGGACGAAGAGCGTGCTGCTGAACAAGGCAAAGTGCATGTTCAGTTCGACCAAGTTGTCCCAGGGCAAGTTGATCCCGTCGAGGGACTGCAAGTCGTAGTTGAGGCACTGGAGAGATGCGGCACGGAGGCGTTTGGCGGGTCCGGGGAAGTGGATGGAGGGGAAGTCGCGGTGGGAGGTGATACGGAGACGTTGGATGGGAAGATCGGTCTCGGTTTCTGGGACGAAGAGAGTGGGCAAGGAGGGGCCGTGCCACCAGAGATCACTGCTCTGGCCGATGAGTGGTCGGAGCCAGTGTACGACAGATGAAACCAGCGTCGGGTCCGCAGCGAACATGTTGATGTCATTCAGGATTCGAATGGCTAATGGGACACTCTTGGCTCTGGCCAGCCAAGACTCGCACCCGCGACGGTACGCCTCACAGGTGGTTTTCTGAAGATAGATGGAAAGAGAGGACCAGAGGCGGGGAGTGGTCATTGCTACAGCACGCCAATGACGGCACACCCGGGTGAGCACCATGGGAGATTCGACATCCCTTGGGGTGATATATGGTGTTTTGGACAGGCAATGGTAAAACACCTCCCCCAGCACTTCTGGGGGGATCCGACGAGCGGCCGAAATGAGCGCCTGGTGAGCGAGTAATGACCCGCGCACACGAGCGCTGTTTTCCTCGAGTTTAGCTTGGATGGCAGCGAGCTTCCGAATAGCGCTGTCTACGTTCGCCATCTGTAACGCAAGTGCGGAAATTTGGGTGTTTCGCTCAGAGATTATGGCATCGATAAGCAGAATGTCTTGAGGGCCTGGGACGACATTGACGGTACTGAACTTTGAGAACGGGGTGTCGAGATCACCTGGCTATTGAAACCAAGCAACTGTGAGTAGAGTTTGAGAGAGAGAGAGAGAGACGGGTGACTGACCAAAAGGGATGTCTGTTACACGGGGACAAGCATGAGACACGATTGCGCCATCGGACCTGCCAGGAAATGACTAGCGCACCTTTCCGAGATACTCGCCCAACTGATCATGTATCGCCTGCAGAATGTTCATGTTGTGATGCCCTCCTCGTCAACGGGCTGTACGACGACCGCAGGGTTGGTTTTACAAGGGCAGGGCCCAGGGCGTGAGGTGTCACCTGATATGAATCGCGGCGAAGGCGTGTCACCGTGACACTGCAAGTTCCGGAGTTCACTTACAAGCACTCCAGTAGGTTAGATTGCCCACTAACCAAGTCTCGTAATGACAGATATCGTCTCACAGCCTGTTGATCCATATCTGTTGATCCGGGGCAGAATGTCCCACCTGACATTGACAGCCCTCTCCATCTGGTGTAACTAGTCTCTATATTCACACTCCATTTTGTTCTTGCCAGTGCCTGCCCAGGAGTGCCATCCCATGTGTGGCCGTCACGTGAATGCTCATACGTGTGGTCGGCGACTATGATTGTCATGATAGATGATCTCATTGAAAAATCATGTCTCTAACAGGCTCTGCTTGCACTGTAATACCTCTATTGAAATTTTGGTCTTTATCACATGGGTCCCAGTCGAACTCCCACTTCGGCACAGCCTGTGAGCTCAAAAAGCTGATGGGGGCCGGCTATCATGAGGTTGGGTTGACTCAAATACAAGATCAAGTTCGTTCTTTCATGGAAACATTCTCCTTATCCACGAGGTTATCGGAGAAGATGGAACGGTGTTTGGTATCATTCGTGGATGGCAATGCAAATGGATCAAGAGCCAGGGTCGTCAGAGATTGTCCTTAGTGATCACGAATATTCTGGCGTCAATGCTACTTATTGACTTCGGCCGATGGCGGTCGCCATGCCTATAGGCGCTGATCCGTGCTTCATGGGCGAGCGGCTTTCGTCGACCTCGCGGCTCGTCGAGTTGAATGAATAGCAAAATTAACTCTTGGCCTTGATTGGAGGATTTCCAAGCTCCCGACGTGAGAAATGGAGTGGCACTGCGATGCTGTAGATCAATTAATATCGCTGACCAGTGATAGTAGGCACAAAGAGTTCGTGAACCAAACATATCATCTGATGCCATGTGGACCCCAGGGGTGGAAAGAGACATGGCCGGCTTGTCGTACTTCGATATTAGATATTCAATGCGATCGTTGGTGAACCTGTGCATAAACGTTCACGGCTCCACGTCCACCGGATGTGACATGTACCAGAACCAAGACATAAACCCTGACGTGCCTCACTCCTGTACAGAGGAGAACTTTGCATGCAAAGAAGACCCGCCCTAGTGCCCATATACACTGGATGTATCAAGTTGAGGCTGTAAGCGCTGAAGACAGTAAGCCGAACTTGGTAGTGCGACCCATCACCTAACCAACCATAGCCTATCAGAACGCCAAGAGGTTCAAGACATGAACTCACCAACATTGTTCTTTGTTCAACGAAGGTGGAAAAACGTGCTGGATAAAGTTTGACAGCTCGCTAGCCATAAAACGGAACATATCGGAAACGGGCCAAGTTAAGGCTTTCTTCTTCGGAATGTCGAGAAACTTGGCGCACAGGCAACCATGCATGTGGACATGCAGGGGCAATCATGGCTCACTGAGTGCACCTGAACTATGTGTCCCGTATTATGTAGAACAGTTTGGACTTGTCAGTTGCTACATAATAAAATCGCTTGTCCAAAAAAAAAAAAAAAAGGAACAGTGTCCAGACCCGATTCAGAATCACCAACTAAACTTGCTGCATACTTGAGGCTGGGTAGGATCTTCGAGCGGACCCACTACGCTGATGGGCCGGTGATCATTTTTTTGGTTATGAGTTCAACGTTTCTAGAATGTCGGAATAACCAGCCGTCGGAGGTCGGCCTGGCGGCATTTCAATCCCAGCCCTGACTGAGGTTACGTTCTGCACGCGTTCATGTACAGTTGGCGATTCGGTCCCGTCTCCAAGGTAGGCCAATGAACGAACCCGGCGGCCCAAGAGGTTGCCCAGAATATTGACTATACTAGTAGTTTTAGATCTGCACATCGGCGGTGCATGTTTGTTGTTTCTACGTTGAGAGGCGATGATCTCAAAATTTGCTCATGAATTGAAGCCGAGAGCATATTTAATCCCTTGGGTCTGCGCTAACTGACCAGAGTCAAGACCGAGCAAACATCTTCAATGGATCACCCGCCAATGCACCGCGCTGTTGTTCCATCCAGTCCACCCTCACCCATGCCTCGACAAAACAAAGTCATTCTGCAGAGGCAGTATCGCGAAAAGGAGGGCGAATGTTTCAATACACTTCGAGACGTCATCAATGAGCTTACCGGAGAAGAGCTACAGACACGGCAAGAGATCCTGCGGAAAGGTGTGTGAATTGTGTGTTGCTCTAAGCGAGGTTGCTAACGGATCTGCTTGCACCCAAAGCCATTGATCTACTCTTGGCTGCTTCAGAAATCAGGAAGCTGAGGGAAGCCCAGGTTGTTCATCCGACGCCGCATGAAACGCGCGCTCTCACTGCCGAAGATGTAACATCAACTCACATGGGCAAGTTGGTCCTATAACATGCGATCGATCTGCTCATCGTTTTTAGGTCATTCCGCCGAATCGTCTCACTGGCCCCAAAGTTGGCAGCCTACTGCCGAGTTCGATGCACAATCGGCCTATAGCTACGTTTCCCAGTCCCAGGGCCAACAGTATCACTCGATGTTCAATACGGACTCCACTTTCAACCAGGCCAATTCTCTAGGATATGGCGAAGACTGGTCTAATTATTTTTAGCTCTGAAACATCCCATTAATCAGTCGATGTAGCCCCATCTTCCTCTTCTTCAAATGATGTAGCCTTAATGATGATTCGCTATGTATCTCGTAGGTAATTTATTCGACCGTAGACCGTAGAGTACCCAACCTGGCTGTTGGATTTTCAACATGAACTGTGGCCCCATCCATTGGCACTTGCATGGGCTATAGTTCAGAATTAATTATCAGAATAGATGGACTCTGTTCGGATCAAGTTAGTTGTGGGAAGTAATGACATATTTATTGTGTTACCTCCGCCTGTCATGTCCAACGCAGCCTACGAGCGGCTGCCGTTGCACTCGGTCTCGGATTCAGCCCGCTCTCGTTCTCGTTCTCGTTCGCCACGTCGCCGCTCGTCCCACAAGTCCAGCTTGTCCACTTTGTCGATACGCCCTCGGTCGTGTTTCACAGTGCTCAAAGTCATCGTCCCACTTCTCGCCATCGCCGTCCTCGGCGGTCTTTTCTTCTACGAACCCCACATTGAACTCGCATTCTACTCCCGCGAATGGATACAGCACGAAATCACGCCCGTCGAGCCTCTCTTGGGGTGCTTCAACCCCGACCGCGTCAGCCCCCACTACAACGTCTCCAAGTATGTCTACGGTCCTAAACGCACCGAGGTCCATGCAGGCGTACCCATGCGATTCGACACGGACTGCTACGACTTTGCAGCGACCATCCAACCACCCCACCCATCACACGACCCCACGTTCGTACCCCCCGACGACCGCATCCACTATCACACCTATTGGCGCGTCGACCTCGCACCGTTTGATGTACGACAGGAATACATGCTCAAGTCTTTTTTTGCGACCCAAAACGTCGATAATACCCGTTTGATTATGTGGTCCAATGGGGACCTGCGCGTTTACCCGATCCTCCGAAAGTACCTCGCTCGGTTCCCAGATGCGTTCGAGTTGCGTGTGGCTAATATCGAGGTGCTGGCGCAGGGAACGCCACTCGATGGGACCAACTTGTTGAATTTGAATGATAAGAAGGCGTGGATAGACGGGGATCTCGTTCGGTTGTTGGTCGTGTGGACGTATGGCGGTGTATGGATTGACATGGACTCCCTCCTCACCCGGGACCTCACACCCCTCCTCGAACACGAATTCGTCACCCAATGGGATTGCTACGGTACGTCCCTTTCCCATCTTACGCCTTCGTCGCTAGTCGAGCCGACTCGTCGTTCGTTCACGTAGACAAACCCTACTTGGCGCTCAATGGCGCCCTGATGCACTTTCACAAACACTCGCCCTACCTCTGCGAAGCCTTTCACATCATGGCTACATCTTCCCCTCCCCGTCCTGGTTCCACCGACTGGGGCGCGCTCCTCTACCTCAAACTTTGGCGTCGACTCTTGGCGGCGCACATTCCCCCATTCAAAATTCTCCCCTTTTGCTTTAGCGATGCGCGTGCCTGTCGCTTGGACAATCGTCTTCCGGATCCGTTTGAACCGGACCGATCGAGCGGGACCTGGATGATGGGGTCGGGGGTGGAAGTGGGTGGGGGATTGGATCAGACGTTGAGCAAGGTGTTTTCGGTGCATTTGCATAATCAGTGGGAAAAGGCGTTTCCGAAGGGTGGGTGGGTGGAGAGGTTGTTGTTGGCGCGGTATGAAGAAAAGCTGAAGGAGGGTGTAGGGGAGACGGATGTGGGCGGCGGCGTGATGGAAGATCGGTGATTCCCGGGAGTCGATGGTGTAGGTAACGAGGATCGCTGCGAGGAGGCATGGTGCTGGATGGCCACTGGGAATCTACTGGGCTGATCTTAGAGCCTGACTTGACTATCAATCGTTGCGTGGTCTGAGTCACTTCGGTGCACCGTGCTGCATCGAGGACATGTTCGCCTTGATTTAATGAGGTTTCCAGAATTCGTGTGCACCCATTGATCATCCGTGATTACCATCCAGGACTCCTACCGAAACTCCAGTGAGGATGGATTTATTAATAACAGGAAGAAACGAGGGTATGATCAACATCATAGGTTGTACAATTACATCTACAAACGGGTGGGCGCCCAGGCACCCCAAGCTCTCATCCAAACGTTCCGCGGACCCGGACAAGCACGACGCAACCGTCCGAGCGCCCAGTGACACTGGACCCACTGGCATGCAAGCGGTCTAGGCGGTGCTCGCAGCAATCAACTCCTCCAACTTCTCGGCGTCCATCCCTGGCATTCGAGGCACGATCCTGCATTGAAACGGAAGCGGACGTCTGTGCACAGAATCAATACTATATATACCATGTCCGATCGCAAAAGAAAAGTAGATCCCCTACTCACACGCTGAGCCCGCTCGAAAATTTCGGTTCGAGAGACATTTCTACCCCGTTCTCGTCCAGGGGTTTCAAGATCTTGAAGACGGCCAACACCTTGGCGATCACCGCCCACAGGGACACGTCAGCAAAGTGTCTCCCGACGCAGATGCGTCGACCGAATCCGAACGCGATGTGTTCGATGTCGTTGGGTTTGAGGGAACCGTCGTCGTTGAGGAATCGCTCGGGTACGAATGCGTGTGGGTTGGGGAATTTGGATTCGTCGTGTGCCATTGACCTGGCAAAACGAGTCGTCAAGAGATCTGTTGCGAATGGATTAGGGCGCACTGACCACAGGTTCGCTATGAGGATAGCACCTGAAAAACCGCGGGTATCAATAGACGCTCGGTCGCTTGAGAGGACTACTGATCACCCACCCTTTGGAATGTGGAATCCACGATACACATCGTCGTCTACAGCAGCATGGGGAATCGCTGCGTGATTCAAGGGGATCAGCAACGAGAACTATCCACGGGACGGAGTAGCTCACACAGGGGAGTGACAGGGCTGTATCTGAGCGTTTCCCGAAAAATTGCATCTATGAAAGGCAACAAAGGTCGATCGTCCACTGTCGGCAATCTGACCTTGCCCACCACAGCATCAATTTGTGCCTGGGCTTTTTCCTGCACTGCCGGGTTCAACGCCATCATGAGAAAGAACGTCATCAGGGCCGAGTGGGACTATTTTTTTCGATGCAGTATCATTAATGTAACATCTTCATGAATATATCATGTCCACGCACTGTCTCCGATCCACCTAGTACAAAAGTAGAGAATAGGAGCGCGAGTGAGTAGAGATGAAACCGGGGTATAATATCCATACCAAAAAAGGCGGTCGCAGCTGCTTCCTTGAGTGTCTTCATCCACGATTCATCTGGCGCCGTCCCTTTTCCCTCCATGTTTCGCAGTGCATCATGTACCATAGATGACGCAACGGTACAATCCCGCTTTACGGAATATTGAATGGATGTATGGGATGACGCACGCGGACCTTACCACTCTTTGTAAAGAATACTCGAACGCCGTCTCGACATATTGTCTTGCAAGCTTGCTTGCAATCGCCATCTCCGTTTTGAATGACATACCCGGAAACCATGCTGGGAGCTTCAGTACTGGGAGCAAACTGAAATCTTGAAGGTTAAGACAGGCACGCAATTTGCTCACGTATCGGAAATTTGGCAACAATGATTGCGATGTCGGGACGCACAACAGATATCACAATTTCTTGCACCTTCACCACAATCTTGATGAGTTCGTCGTCATGAGATGGGGGATCGTAATCATACGCGCTGTTCAGAACGATGGAGGCACTGTATCTTAACGGAATGTCAAATCGTGTTGACCACTGCATTCAACCTTGGGCACTTACTCGAAGACATGTTCATCGAGTTGTACTGGGGTACTGAATAGCTGCCGGAGGAACTGGCATGCCTTGCGGTGTTGTAAGGGTAAGAATCTTTGTACTGCGTCCACGCGAAAGGTCTGGTGGAAAAACCGTCTGTGGAGCCGCCATTTATCACCATAGGGCAAAAGTACAGAATTGAATCCTATTCCACACCTAGGATAATAAGTCTGAATTCGCCGTCAAGTATGAGACGAGGTACTTACAGGTCGCTGGTGATGAAGTAAGGACGGTCTGAATTGTTCGAAGATCGGTTGTCGAGTATATCCTTGGCAACCTTTTCCGAATTGATGATGATGATATCCTTGCCTAATAGTCGAGAGTGAACTATGTCACCTGCACGGGTGACTGCGTGAGTGGAAAGTATCATCTCAGCATGCGGTGACTTGCCGTATGTTTTTGCCCATTCGCGGTAGGTCAGCCACGGCGCACTTGTGTCGATTCCGATGACGTTCCCGACCCATGGTAACCCAGGAGGCCCGGGGGGCAATGGGCAAGTGCGCCTTGTATTCCCGAGATATCGTCTACAGATGTAGATCACCGTGATGCACCCGAAAGCAACGGCGCACGCAATGGTCGAAGTAGTAGTCATGGGAGTAAAATAGAACTTCGATCCATGGGCAGCGGATCCCTCCGCTTTATGAAGGCCTCATGGGCTGCTCCATTTTAAGAAGTCTTTCGTCTGTTGGCAGTCAAGTGTAAAGGGAATGATATTACGAACCTCGATTATGTTGGAATTCGTGTCTTAGGTGGATGGAGGTAATGTCTCAAACGTTGCGTAACGATCTAGTTCCTTGATGGGATGGGATGATTGAATGGAACAAATCGAGCTATTTCTGTTTCAGTGCCACCGGAAATTTTCCTAGTCGTAATGGACCAACTTCACAATAGCGAGAACCACCAACTTGAACCGCCAGGATGTCTCACCGTTCTGAGACAAATGCATTTCTGGCAAGATGTGACGCAGGGCTTTAACTCGGCGTTCGCCCTGAATTAACAAGATCTGGATATAGCGTGTACCGAGATACAATGGCAATTGAAGTTGTTGATGAATTCAATGTTTACCGTTCAACTTGGAGACTCGGACTCCGGAACTTTGTTGAAAGTGCACGTATGTATTTCTCCACCCAAATGGCACGTTCTGAACTCACTTTGTCAGCACACTCAGTGGCCCTAGTAAGTTGGGACCACATGTCCTGCGGTTTCATAAATCCGCCTGAATCGGCCACCCACCACCGCCTTCATAATACGTCCTATGTGATCAAGGATTGGCTGACTTTTCACTCCTCATATTTCTAGAGTAAGAAGTTGACAGGTTCACCCGTTCGCCACCTTGCCGGCGTAACGGCACATCGTTGGATAATTTGCTTGCTTTCGTCGGTTCCTGAGTCAGTCGTACGCTTGATAGAAATGCACCTTTGGAGTGGTATCCCTTGTATGACCAGAAATAGCCAGTGAAAGATGGAAATGTATCCATGTTGTCTGCGGTGAGCGTCTGCAACTCGAAATCGATGGGAGCCATGGTGAAAGGACCGACGAGAAGACAGAACACCATATATTATACGAGTGGGTTCTCCCAGATTATTAGTACACGGGTCTACGAGCAAAGTGACTCAGATCTCAAACAAAGCTTGGATCGTGAACAGGGCATGTCCAGTGTTCCACAAATTTGGTAACCGACATGGACATGGACATGGCTGGCATAATAACGATTACTCGCTGATCTGAGGGGAGCACAATGAGACTGCCCTAATCACTGCTAGCAGTGATAAGCTCTTCCAGTTTCTCCACGTCCATCCCCTCGATCCTAGGCACGATCCTGCACCGGAATGGAAGGGGATGTCTGTCCACACAATTAACATGTTGCCAGAGATGAACAGTAAGAGACTGTTCATGCATCACTCACACGGAAGAGGCGCCGGAAAACTTGGGCTCTACAGGAATCTCCGCTCCGGTCTCGTCCAGAGGTTTCAAAATCGTGAACGCAGCCAAGACCTTGGCAATTACAGACCATGCAGACGTGTCTGCAAAATGTCTCCCGACGCAGATGCGTCGACCAAATCCAAACACGATGTTTTCACAGTCATTGGGTTTCAGGGATCCGTCGTCATTGAGGAATCGCTCGGGGAGGAACATATGTGGATTTGGGTACCTGGATTCATCGTGCGTCATCGACCTAGCAAAACAAGTATCAAACATCAGCCTAGAAGGGGATAGGTGTATACTACTAACCATAGGTTCGCCATCACGATAGCACCTAGCGACGTCGAGTAAACCATGTTTAACCACGTAATAGGAGCTGCTCACCCTTCGGAATGTGGAATCCAGCATAAATGTCGTCATCTACACTAGCATGCGGAACCGCTGGTTGATTCAATGGATTAATAACAAGAGCCAGACAAATGGTGGGGTCACTCACACATAGGGATCGGGGGGTTGTACCTGAGTATCTCCCGAAGAATGGCGTCAACATAGGGCAATGAGGGCCGATCATTGATCCCCGGCAACCTTGTGTTGCCAACCACGTCATCGATCTGAGCTTGAGCATTCTTCTGTGCCTCCGGATTCGTCACCATCATGAGGAAGAATGTCGTCAGGACTGAGTTCGACTGTTTTTCAGGTACGCTGTCAATGGTGATGAATTTCAGTCAGGATGTCATATCACGCACCGTCTCTGACGCAGCTAAGAATGCAGATGAGTGAATGTCTATCAGGGTATCCGAATGGCCTACCTAAGAAAGCAGTTGCGGCTGCTTCTTTAAGGTGTTTCGTCCATGATTCATCAGGCAGAATCCCCTTCTCCTCGAGATGTCGAAATGCATCATGTACCATCGACGGTACAGGCCTGGCGCTCAGCTTCGCGTAGTCAGAGATATATGTATGAGATAATCCATGTCGACCTACCAGTTTTTGTAATGAGTGCGCAAATGGCCTCTCGACGTACTGCTTTGAAAATTCCCTTGCGATTGCCATCTTCCTCTTGAATGACATACCGGGCAACCACGACGGGAGGTTTAGTACTGGGGAGAGATTCAAAATTCTGTGTACTAATCCAAGGACGTAGATCGCTCACATGCTGGGAAGGCAGCGGCAACAATCGCCACCTGAGGGCTAACAGCAGGCACAACAATTTCAAGCACTTTGACTACAATCTCGATCATTTCATCGTTTTGAGACTGTGGATCATAGTCGTATACACTGTTCAAAACGACAGAAGCCGTGTACCTAAATCCCATGTTTAGCCGTCCCGATTGCTCCAACTGAGTTAACTTTAATCACGTACTCGAAGACATGATCAACGAATTGTTCTGGGGTATGAAGCAACCGCCGGAGGAACTGACATGACCTACGGTGTTGAAAGGGCAGAAGTCTGCGTACAGCGTCGATTCGAAATGTCTGGTGGAAAAATCGCCTATGGAGTCGCCATCTATCGCCATAAGGCAGCATTATAGAATTAAAGCCTATTCCGCACCTTGGATAATGGATCAGATTAGGAATATGATACCCGAACGAAAACTCACAATTCAGGGATGATGATGTAGGGACGATCCGAATAGTTCCCCGAGCGATTCTCGAGCAAGTCCTTTGCAATCTCTTCTGAATTGATGATGATGATATCCTTTCCCAAGAGTCGTGAATAAACAAGGTCACCTACAGACCGTCTACATGAGTGGAGAACGTAAAGTTGAGCATGCGTTAACCTACCGTATGTTTTTGCCCAGTCCCTGCAGGTCAACCAGGGTGCACTCGCATTGATTCCGATGACATTCCCGATCCATGGTAAGCCAGGAGGACCAGGAGGTAATGGGAAAGAGGATCGAGACTTTGCATTTTTATGATATCGCTGTCCGATACATAGAACCACGACACATCCAAAGATCAAGGCACATGCGGTCGCCCAGGTAGACATTTGCAGCAGGGGATTAGAACAGGGGTAGACGTATCATAGTGGAAATGGATCGTATTATTATATGGATCGCTTCGCGTAACAATGTGAGAGTCGATTGCACAGGTCTCAGTCTTGGAAGGGCTGTGGCGTGACTAGGGAGCCTGAGGTCTTGGAGGCTTGGCGTTACCAGTTGGTATTCGATTATTTGATACAATTCACAGAAAATGCATGTCTCACTGTGCGTCTCAGTGCCAGTGTATTCTCCAATACAGCCTGATGTGTGTTTTGAGTGGCGCTGGAGGTGAGACGCCGATCCAAAACCACCTTACCTTTCAAAGTCCTTCCATTGTAAATTTGGTCTATGTGCGTCACCTGCCGTAGAAGCTGTCGATTAGATCGGTGGTCTGGTTTGCTCATAGACCGGGAGACTTCAAGGGTCAATAACACTGACAGTGGTGGGTTTTGTAATGGTGATGGAACGATAAAGTTCTGTGTGAAAGTTGTCGTGTGAAAGTCAGACTCGCATGCCTTCTTCGTAGTACTACCACTAAGTCACGGTACATGCCAGCACGCTTTCACCACAATTCTGGCTTGTAACACTTGAATTCCCTGAATTTCCTTTGAACAAATCATACCTCTCTGTTCACGGTTGTCAAATTTCCAACCTCCCAGCTATCAAATCATTCTGCAATATATACCCGCCAACATCATCGTAACGGTGTGCACTTTTTCCCAGTTACCCTTCAATCTTATTCTAGGGCTGTCAGTGATCATGTGCTTAGTGGTTGATCCACCCGTACTGGCGAGATCGTGGCTCGAGTACACGCTTTTCACTGCAAGTCATACCAGAGTGCACCGGTAACTCTCCAGTCCCTTCGAGTTATACGTCTACCACTGTTACGCTGCAGTGTACGATGTCGGGAATACTTGGACGACTTCGACAACAACTCCAGTCTGTGCATGGTGGCCCGGTCGTGTCCGACTCAG
>JBBPTL010000284.1:0-15647 GCA_038094095.1 Boletus putidus
AGCCTTGCTTGACTCACTCCTCCTCTTCTCTCACTCATCCTCTATTCTTGTGGCCTGTAGACCCCTAAGGGTTTTAAGGTTGTTTCACTTGAACTAGACTCTACTTACCTACACCCCACTACTACCATAGGACACTTTGTTGCTCGATGCCACAAGTGCGTACCTCGTGCAAGAATCGCGCCCACGCTTACGTAGAAGCTAGTGCCGATTAACTTCCACCGATCCCTTCTCCTGTTTCTTACTAACGATCAGAGAAGCACTGACATAACTGAGGACATAAGAGAAACCCAGAGTCCGGAACGCTCTGAGGCTGAGGGAGTGGACAGCCCCACACTACTACTAGCAACATCGACGTCGCCGTCACCATCGCCAGCCACACGCTTTCTAGACTACTTAGAGTAGGATTTAAATCCGCTCGGGCTTTGGTTCACACAACACAGGTCGCTGTATCTCGCTCCAGAAGAGAGCCAGATAATCGCGTACGCATTAAGGTTGGGAGGCCCCAGCGCCTTCAACGACTTAGCGGAATTTTCGGAGTCTACCCCCTCGTTGAGCGAGGAAGAGGCAGATCCCAACGACGCCACACCGGGGCCAGATACATTCATCAACCCCAATCCCCAACCTGTCGCTGTACGTTTCGATTCGGCACACGACAGCATCTCACCAGAACGCGTCATTAAACAAGAAGGTTCCCCAATAGTAGTAAGGATCCCAAAGAGGGAAAGAAGCGAAAGTCCGGATCTTGAGATTGCAGAACCACAGCCGGTGCAGAGAAGGCCGGTCAAGAAATTACGTACCATTAGGAGATTGCGCGGCGGTGAAGAAAACCCCGACCACGCATATACGTCGAAAGTCCTATGCCCTCAAAAGCGTAAAAACTACAAATACTAGATTTACTCAATTTAGTATCTTTTTGCCACAATGTCACAAGCTCTGATCGATGCGATCAGAGATCACCGCATGTCCTCCGGGGATAAATTAAATGTGGTACTACAAGAATTCCAAATGTTTATGGGAGAAATTGCGGGGCTACGCACCCAGCTTCGCGTAAAAGAAGTCGAGATCCAGAATCTCACAACAGAAGTAACCACGCTGCAAGCTGCAGGCACTGGTACATCAGGAGGTGGAAGCGGGCCTACGCCAGGTTGCTCCACCAAAATAGAAATTTTCCACGACCCAGGTGATTACGACGGGTCAAAAGTCAAATTCGAAGAATGGTGGGCCAAGATGGCCGCATGGTTAGAGGTCAACAGGGCCTACATACCTAGTGGATCGTATGAGGCAGTTGTATCTGTCCTCTCCTGCCTCAAAGGACCGAAGGCTGGCCCCTTTGCACAAGTCAATTTGGCCAAAGGCCACGCTTACACTTGGGCGCAATTAGTGAACGACGTTGAGGGTCTTTTCCGGACCACCAACCAAAAGGACTGGGCACAGGATCAGTTGACCCGTTACACCCAAGGAAACCAGAGCGTTGATGACTTCATCGTCAAATGGATGAGCCTGCAGGAACAGGCCAAGGTCGACGGATCTCACGGAGTGGCTCTCCTAGAAGCCAACACCAAGAAGGGCATCATCGCCCAAATAGTAAAAGAAGGCAAGAGGAAGGATGACATCCATTCCTATCTTGCCAAGATCCGCAGGGTCGGGTCGGCACAAGAGTCCCTTGATTTTATCATCAGATGAACTGCCCAAAGGGGCCAAGGATCCCACGGTTGTAAAGACCCCGACACTATGGACATCGGCGCGGTCAACCGTGGATGCTTCAATTGCGGAGGAGACCATATGGTCCACGATTGCAAGAAGCCAAAGGTCTCCTGCCCGGACTGCAAGTTCCTGGGTGGGAACCACAAGAAGGAGTGTAAAAGGAACACTCGCAAAGCCTGCAGCGCTTCTCAGGAAGAACCTGCCGCAACGTTCTGGGATGACGCAAAAAGCACCGAGAAGTCCGATGCCAAGGGCAAAGGACGTGATGCGGGGGCTGCCATACGCGGTATGACCTTCGAAGAAGCATGCGCATTCTTCCGTGATGTCGAAGACACGGAGAACAAAAAGTCGGGAAATGTTACGAATAATTCTTTTCCTTCTTTTCACTACGATTGGGACTTAGTCTTCGGACTACAGCTACATGGGGGATAGCCCCTATGTATCGTTATGCTTACATCATCTTACCAATTACATCAGCATTCCTTTCAACTTCTTCTAGAACGTTTCATTTGCTACAATCCAGACTTCTCGTGGGTAGCGCCGCTCCTCCTTATATATCTACATGGTCCGTGTACAATACACAGCCGCATGGTCTGTGCACCATTCCTAACCCTATATAAAGGGTCATATTCTGTACATGTATTCCCCAGCTAGTTCTACGCACTTCGTGCTAGCAATCTAGTCTCCTTCCAGATCTCTTGTGTGTGCACTTGAGTCTGAGTTTCTCTTCACTTCCAAGTGTCCTCTGGCTACACCTTGAGTGCCAGCTTCAGACTAGGTTCTACACGCATCAGCGTTATTTGTATCGTTCCCCGTTACAAAAGAACTAGCTCTATTCCCGCTTCTGCTATTACGCAGTAAAGCCGCTCCCCTCTGCCCATCATTTCGCGCTGTCACCAATTCCGCGTACCGTCCCGCTCCCCATCCCCCACACCATCCAAGTACCTCTCCAACGCTCCTACTCCTCGGACCGTTCCCACTATCCTCCCTCCCCCAGACGAAGATATCACTCTGCCCGGTGACGACGACTTCGATATGGCAACCCGCACAGCCGAGATAAAGGCTGGTTTACCCGATGACTTTTCTGGCGAGGCAAACAATGCTAGCCGATGGATGCTGGCCATGACGGCCTATCTTACCATGAACAGTGCTCACTACAACGAGCTTGCCAAGATCCTCACGTGCCTCAATAAGATGAGCAAAGGACGTGGACAGGACTTCACTGAAGGCTGGTATATCAAAATAGCAGATGAAGCCATCTTAGAAGAAGACAAAACATTCGCAAAATTCCTCGATGCGTTCCGACAGGCTTTTATATTTTATGACATGTCCGCCCAAGCCCATATCAAAATGGGAAATCTCAGGCAGGATTTTAGAAACCGGAAGGAGGGATTCGAGAATTACGTCTCGGAATTCCAGCTCCTAGCCGCAAAAACAAAGATCGCCGATCAGAATGCACTAATCGAATGGTTTATTAAAGGACTCCACCCTCGTATCTCCCGGATGGTCCTATCGGTCGAAGCCGTACCCACCACTCTCCAAGGATGGATTGAGAAATCCTCTCAATTCCATTCCCAACTTCATCGCATTGACGATCTCTCGGCCGGAAGGGCCTTTATCCCTTTTAATCAAGGGTCCTCCCATCCTCAACGAGACCCAAATGCGATGGAGATTGACGCAGTCCGTCTCACTCCAGTACAACGCGCTGCATACATGAAAGACAACAAATGCTTTGTTTGTCATCAGGTGGGCTGTCGTTCCTCCAATCACCCCTGTCGACCTGGATCATCCACACCTCCCCGCCCGCCTCGCAATCCGCAGAGAATAAGGGCCGCATACACCCCCGCTCCCGCAACTCCCAAGCCCTCTCCCATGGGCCAATACATTGACAAGCTTAGAAAAAGGAACGTACCTCAGGAAGAGGTACTCAAAGTACTGAAAGCATGTTTTGAAGAAGACAAAGCAGATAAAGAAACCGTTGCAGCAATGGAAGTGGCCGAAGAATGGCCAAAGGATTTTTAGAAAGGAGGGAAGTTTCGACGCCTTCTCCTCCTCAAATCATTGCTCCCGTATTTGTATCAGATAGACGTGCACAATCAATCCAAATTCCACTCTCACTGTACGCACGGGAGAATGCACAAGTCGTCGACGTCACCGCACTAATTGATAGCGGTGCCACTGGTTGTTTTATTGACCGAGATCTGGTCAAATGAAGGAGACTCCCGATGGAGCGACTCCAAAAACCATTGCAAGCCCAGAATGTGGACGGAACGTCCAACCAAGGAGGCGTTATACGCCACAAAACCACTTTATTTGTCCGAGTTGGCGAAATCGAAGAGAAAAGAGACTTCCTTATCCTCAACTGCGGAAAGGAAAACATTATCCTAGGACTCCCCTGGCTTCGCAAAGCCAACCCCATCATCAATTGGTCTACTGGGAAAGTAGAAATCCCAAACCAACCAAAGAAACCCCGCCACGACTCCCCCCGGAGCCTCGCCCAGAGATACCTGGTGCGATACCTTGATCTAGATCCAGACGCCAAGACGGCTCACCTTTGGAAGAAACGCGTAGAGCGAAGCGCTCAGAACACATACCCCATACGTCGTACCACCCTCTCCACTGATCTTGCTATGAAAGAAGAAAAGCCCAAGGTAGTACTACCTGAAGCTTATAAGGACTTTGCCGATGTCTTTGAGAAAAAGACGATCAATGAACTTCCCCCTTCCCAAAGCTTCGATCATGCTATCGACCTCAACAAAGACTTTATGCCGAAAGTCGCCAAAGCTTACCCTCTGAACCCAAAGGAAGCCGAGGCCTGCAAAGCATTCATCGATGAACATCTTGCTTCTGGAAAGATCACCCCATCTAAGTCCCCACAAGCCACCCCATTCTTCTTCGTGCCAAAGAAAGATGGCTCCCTCTGCCCCTGTCAAGACTACCATTACCTCAATTCCCATACGGTAAAGAATGCCTACCCCCTTCCCCTCATCTCGGACCTTGTGGATCGCCTCAAGGGATCGTCCGTTTTCACTAAAATGGACATCCAATGGGGCTACAATAATGTCCTGATCAAACCAAATGATCAATGGAAGGCAGCGTTCATTACGCCGTTCAGATTGTTTGAACCAACGGTTATGTTCTTTGGGCTCTGCAACTCTCCAGCCACGTTCCAGGCTCTCATGGATCACATCTTCGGGGACCTCATGGCCGAGGGATGGCTCGTCATCTACATGGATGACCTCCTTATTCATTCTAAAGATGCTGCCATTCACGAAGAACAAACCCGACGAGTCCTAGAGCGACTCCGCAAACACAAGCTTTTCTTAAAGCTCGAGAAATGCTCCTTCAACGCTGATGAAGTAGAGTATCTAGGCATGGTCATCAGAGAAGGACAGGTCAAGATGGACCCCACCAAACTCCATGCCATTGAAGAGTGGCACTCCCCCACTAGTGTAAAGGCAGTCCGATCGTTTATCGGTTTCTGCAACTTTTATCGCAGATTTATTACAAACTTCTCCGCAATCGCTCGCCCGCTCCATGATCTCACAAAGAAAGGAGCCAAATGGGATTGGACCCCCACCTGTGAACAAGCGTTCCAAAAAATCAAGTCCTCCTTCTTACAACAGCTGGTACTTGCGATGCCTGATGCCGCAAAACCCTTCACTGTTATGACCAACGCCTCCCTTACTGCCACTGGAGTGGTACTCATGCAAAATGACGGCAACGGGAACCTCCACCCATGTGCCTATTTATCGAAAACCCTCTCCTCTGCTGAGTGTAACTACAATATCTATGATCGAGAGTTACTCGCTGTCATCCATGCCCTCGAAGAATGGCGCCATTATCTTCGTGGTACTGGCCACCCCGTAACGGTCATCACAGACCACAAGAATCTGATGTACTTCTGTCAACCCCAAAAGCTCTCTCATCGACAAGCTCGTTGGGCGATGTTCCTGCAGGATTTCGACCTGCACTACCATAACGTCCCCGGCACCCAGATGGGCCCCGCTGATGCACTCTCTCGTCGTGATGAAGTGGACACCTCTCACGACAATGTCGCCACCACACTCCTCCCTGACCACCTTTTTGTCAGGGCCCTCGACGTTGCCCTTGCATCCAAAATGGCTGTTTCCTCTTCCACCGACCCTGTTGTACAATGAGCTTTGGAAGCCTTGTACGATAACACCCCCGGCTTCCCTCGGGCCGCCGCCGCCAATTGGCTCTACGAGGATGGCAAGTTATACTTTTGCCATCGTCTCTACGTTCCAGAACCGGCCCGGTCGGACCTTGTGTGGTCCCTTCATGAGAGCGAGGCAGGCAGTCACGGTGGCATTTTCCGCACCCAGAACTTGGTCTCACGCGACCATTGGTGGCCTGGCATGGGTACCTTTATTCGCCGGTTTGTTACCGGTTGTGCCCGCTGCCAGGCACACAAAGTAAATACTCACCCCACGGTGCCTTCTCTCACGCTGCTCCGAAGCGAAGCCACCCGTCCCTTCCAGTAGGTATCCGTCAATTTAATTACGGATCTCCCCGCTTCCCAGGGTTTTGATTCTGTCATGGTCATGGTCGACCATGGGCTTACGAAGGGGGTAATCATTCTCCCTTGTCACAAAACAATAGATGCCGCGGGCGTAGCCAAACTCTTTTTTGAATGAGTTTTCACTCGTTTTGGTCTCCATGACTGTTGCATCTTGGATCAAGGCCCACAGTTCGCCTCCGCTTTCGCCAGAGAACTATCCCGCCTCCTAAAATACGACCTCGCCCTCTCCTCTGCCTACCATCCACAAACTGATGGAGAAACGGAACAAGTTAACCAAGAACTCGAAACCTATCTCCGCATATTCTGCGATGGAAGACCCGATAAATGGGCAGATCTCCTCCTGATGGCTGAATTTTCCCATAATGCCACCGTCCACTCAGTCACGGGAAAATCCCCATTCTCTCTGATCCTCGGATATGAGCTGAGAGCTTATCCACCAATGGGAAAGACCTTCCTTCCCGCTCTCGAATTCCGTCTCACGGAACTCATGGAAAGCCGTTCAGAAGCCCTCGCTGTGCATGAAAAAGTCCAGCGGAGTATGAAAGAACGGATCACATCAAAGTTCTGCCCCTGGAAGGTCGGAGATAAGGTATGGCTAGAAGGGCGCAACCTGAGGCTCAGGTACCCGTCAAAGAAGCTTGCTCCCAGAAGGGAAGGACCCTTCGAGATAAGCAAGGTTATTTCCCCCGTCGCCTTCCGTTTCCGCCTTCCCCCCACCTGGAGGATACACGACGTCTTCCACACTTCCCTCTTATCGACCTATCGGGAGACTCCCGAACATGGACCTAATTATACAAACCCTCCTCCGGACACAATAGACGGAGATGAGGAATATGAAATCGAGAAGGTTCTGACACACCGTGGCACCAAGGCACCAAGGCAGTACCTGGTATCCTGGAAAGGGTATTCCGCAGCAGAAAATACGTGGGAACCGGAAGGGAACCTCAAACACGCACAAAGCCTTCTTCGCGCTTATAAGCTTAGGAATCCAAAGGACTTTCCCCAATTCCCTCGCTAAATCACCATGTCCATCCCCACTACCAACCCTGCTCCCTCCGCTGCCAGAGCTCCTGATATCCCCATCCGCTCTGTCCGTCTTCCTCCCTTCGCCCATCATGTTCTCTTTGCGACCATCCTTGAAAACCCTGTCGCCACTTTATCCATTGAGCGCATTCCATCGTTTATCAACAATCCCACCCTCCGGCACCTTGCGTGCCTTTATCGCAGTTACGCCTTAGCGCGTAACATTCATACTATGCTTTGCCCAGATGGGCTACCCCCGATCTACACCGCCACCCTAGAGCGAGCACTCTCCGAAGCCCGCACCATGACTCTGGACCTTTTGTTTGAAGAAGGGTTCGGAAGGATTGTCGATGAGATCGTGCCAGGCACGGTTCTCCACATCCTTCAACCTATTCTCCTCAGTCTGTCGACCGTCCAGCAGTCCATTTACTTTTCACAAACTCCCGTTCGAAACCCCGTGGCGTTAGCACCACCACCACCACCAGTATACCCTCCTACCGATGACTCCCCCGCGCCCACGCCAGTCCCTGCCCCAATGGTAAACTCTCCACGCTACCAACCCCATCCTATCTCCCCTACTCCTCCCACACTCGTCGCCAGCCCCGCCCCTACCACGTCCTCACTTGAGTCCTTTCAGACCAGCCTCGATGAGCCCACCCCCAGGATCAGGCAGCAGCCTCAGACTGCTCGTCGAGGCGGCCGTTTTCCGGCTCGCGGAGCTCGAACGAGACAGACCCTCCTAGAGGTAGGAGGTATTCCTTGAACGGTATCTCTCACCGCAATGGAACAGCGAGTAGCCGAAGCCTTATCCAGAGGAGGAACCCCCGCACTCAACGCCCCCACTCATCCCGTCACCCCTGCAGTCGCACCACCACCATACACCGTTCCATCCCCACAAGGGACCCTGCAGAACCCCATCCTCATCAATGACCGCACCCCCAAACCCCAGCCCTTTCGGGCTCCTGCACTCCGCTGTGTGGAGTGCCGCTCACTTGAACATACTCGATGGAACTGTCCCGAGTTCATTTGTCCATGGTGTCGAACGACCGCCCCAGGACATGCCTCAGCCAACTGCCCTGCGAGGCAGTGTGGACTTTGTGGAGGCCTTGGCCACGTTCTTGCCAACTGCAACTTCAGAGATTACAATCCTGAGGATGCCTATGACTACGAGGGGAATGAGGGGGATAGATCAAGTTGAGTCGGTGCCTCAACCATATGAGGGGGGTAATATTATGAATAATTCTTTTCCTTCTTTTCACTACAATTGGGACTTAGTCTTCAGACTACAGCTACATGGGGGATAGCCCCTATGTATCATTATGCTTACATCATCTTACCAATTACATCAGCATTCCTTTCAACTTCTTCTAGAATGTTCCATTTGCTACAATCCAGACTTCTCGCGGGTAGCGCCACTCCTCCTTATATATCTACATGGTCTGTGTACAATACACAGCCGCATGGTCTGTGTGCCATTCCTAACCCTATATAAAGGGTCATATTCTGTACATGTATTCCCCAGCTAGTTCTACGCACTTCATGCTAGCAATCTAGTCTCCTTCCAGATCTCTTGTGTGTGCACTTGAGTCTGAGTTTCTCTTCACTTCCAAGTGTCCTCTGGCTACACCTTGAGTGCCAGCTTCAGACTAGGTTCTACGCATGTCAGCGTTATTTGTATCGTTCCCCGTTACAGGAAAAGCCCGAGCCTGAAAGGGGTACACTCCCTGGAGGGCGGAAATAGATATTCTCTTCTCTCGGTTGACAACCTTGCGGAAGTCAACCATATTTCATCTCATTTGCCGTCAGAGGGGTCCCCAAAAGGGCTCGGCCGGGACGTTAAACCGGTGCTTAATTCCTCTACAAAAAATAAAAATATCGAAGACAATTTCCCCGATGACATCTTTGTGTGAAGCGTACGCACTGATTGGGAAATACTAATGACGATCCAAGTGGCTCCTGCTAGTCAGAGTCGCAACTTTACGAAAACAGAAGTGTTGCTAGACAGCGGCGCAAACGCAATCTTTATTGATCGTGCGTGGGCTGAAAAGACCAAGCTCCCACTTAAACTATTACGAAATCCTATTCCCGTGTTCAACGTGGACGGAACTAAGAATTCCGCTGGAAATATTACACATGCCGCAGAAGTGATTATCAAGTATCAGGGTCATCGCAAACGAGTTCTTGCTGAAGTTACTGACCTGGGAAAGAATCAATTCATCCTCAGATACTCCTGGCTAAAGCGCCACAACCCTGACATTGATTGGATCAAGGGTGATGTAAAACTTATGTGCTGTCCCATGCATTGCCGAGCGCTGCAGGACAAGTCTGGATTTGTCAGAACCTTAGAAAGGGAAGAGGAAGATAACACTTATATTGCGCATGCCATACTCCGGTCTCTTGATGAGCCGACTAAAACCAAGAAAACCCCTGAGGAACTTGTTCCAAAGGAATACCACGAGTATCTAAAGGTATTCTCTAAAGAAGAATCAGAGTGTATGCCGGTCCGCAAGCCCTGGGACCACGCGATTGATATGAAGGACACGTTTAAGCCCAAGAAAGGTCACATCATACCCCTCTCCTCCACTGAACAGGAAGAGGTTTCCGCATTCATTGATGACCAAATGAAGAAGGGCTATATTCGTCCATCCAAATCACCGCAAACCTCACCTGTGTTCTTCATGCCTAAGAAAGATGGCCGAAAGAGAATGGTACAGGATTACCGATACCTAAACGAACATACAGTTCGCAATAATTATCCACTGCCCTTGATTGCACAGCTGGTAGATAAACTCAAAGGAGCAAAGCTCTTTACCAAAATGGATCTCAGATGGGAATACAATAACGTTCACATCAAAGATGGTGACGAATGGAAGGCTGCATTTGTATGTTTCAGGGGCGCTTATGAACCCCTTGTTATGTACTTCGGCTTATGCAATTCCCCGGCCACGTTCCAAGCAATGATGAACGAGATCTTTGCAGATATGGACGATGTGGTGGTTGTCTACATCCACGACCTAATGATATTCACAAAAACAGATGACCCCATAGAGCACGACAGGATCGTGAAAGAAGTCTTAAAACGGCTAGAGGAGAACGATCTCTTCATTAAGCCAGAAAAATGTGTTTTCCACACCACTGAAGTTGAATTCCTTGGTATGATCGTGGGGAAAGACGGAATTAAAATGGATCAGACGAAGGTCCAGGCAATCTTAGAATGGCCAGCCCCAAGGAATGTAAAGGGCGTTAGGAGCTTTTTAGGTCTTGCCAATTTTTACCGAAGGTTTATCAAGGACTATGTGAAAGTCGCACGTCCCCTTAATGATCTATTGAAGAAAGATCAAACCTTCGAATGGCTTGGAGCTCAGCAGGTTGCGTTTGACACACTTAAGCACTGCTTTACCACCGCCCCTGTCCTGGCATTCCTGGATAACGATTGCCAATTCCGCCTAGAAACCGATGCCTCGGATTTTGCAACAGGCGCTGTACTATCTATAGAAAAAGAATCCAAGTGGCACCCCATTGCTTACATGTCGCACAGTATGTCTCTGCAAGAACGGAACTACCCCATCGCAGATAAGGAGATGTTGAGCATCATCCGTGCTTTGGAGTTATGGCGGCACTATCTCGAAGGAGCTAGGCAATTTGAGGTCTGGAATGACCACGCCAATTTACAGTACTTTATGAAAGCGCAGGATCTTAACCGATGCCAAGCTAGATGGCAGCAGTTCCTGACGCGATTCAATTACGTCTTTGTTTATAAGCCTGGCACTACCAATACGAAAGCCGATGCTCTATCTCGCCGTGAAGATCACGCAGTAGGCATCGAAAATGACAATAAAGTGGTCTTGATGATCCCGCTGGAACGGATAAGAACCCAAAAAGTTGTAATCTGCGATGAAGGCAACAAACTCCTAAAAATCATAAAACAACACACTGCGTTGCTTAAGGAAAGTGATGTACACGATCTTAGATTGAAGCACAGCGCATACCTTGCCGACGGTGTATTCATTAAAGATAACAAGCTTTACGTACCCAATATAGAAGGACTACGCCTAGAAGTGCTTTATGCACATCATGACTCTCTGGTTGCAGGTCATCCAGGCTATGAAAAGATGCTAGAGCTGATCCAGCACTCATACTGGTGGCCTGGCATTACTCCTTTTGTAAAGGACTACATCTCGTGTTGCGACAGGTGCGCACACATGAAGGGCTCAAACCAGGCGCCAAGCGGCCTGTTACACCCTTTAGAAGTTCCTGAAGGACCATGGGAAGATATTTCAGCAGATTTCATTACGGGCTTGCCCCTATCCCATGGATCCGACTCTGTTTTAGTAGTCATTGATCGATTCTCAAAAGAAACGGTATTTATACCCACGGTGAAGACAGTCACAGTGCTTGACACCGCTAAATTATACTTGCATCATGTTTGGAAGAACCACGGCCTTCCCCAATCGATCATTTCGGATCGCGGCCCGCAGTTCGCATCCCAGGTTATGCAGGACATTTGTAAACACCTTGGGATTAAATCTAAATTATCTACATCACATCATCCACAAACAGACAGTCAGACAGAACGCATGAACCGTGACCTGCAGCAGTACCTGCGCCTGTTTTGTGCAGAAAAACAAGAGGATTGGACGGACTGGTTGCCGATTGCCCAGTTCTCATATAACTCTAAAAAATCGAACGCAACACAGAAAACCCCTTTCAAGGTTATGTGGTCTTACGTTCCCCACATGGGAATTGAAACACGTGTTGCTAAGGCACCAGCTGCCGAAGCATTTGCCGATTTGATGGGCAAAACCCTTGAGGAAGCTAAAAATAATAATATTAAGGCTCAGGAACGGATGAAAGTCCAAGCCGATAAGCACCGCACCGAAGTACCTGCTTATGAAGTTGGATCTAAGGTGTGGTTATCTACTACCAATCTCCACTTGACGCAGCTATCTAAGAAAATGACGGAACGATGGATCGGACCTTACGAAGTTCTGGAACTCGTTGGTACCAATGCAGTCAAGTTACGGCTGCCTCGTTCTATGAAAATCCATGATGTAGTAAATGTGTCCAGGGTGAAACCTTACAAGGAACGGCTGCCTGGTCAGTCTATTGTCGCACCTGGAGCAGTCACGGTCACTGAGGATCGTGATGAACTCTACGAAGTGGAATATATTGTTGAATCTCGATACAAGGGATGCCGCTTGGAGTACTTAGTCCACTGGACAGGCTTCTCTGATGAAGAGTGTATGTGGGAACCCAAGGGCAGTCTCCTCACCACGGCCCAGGAGGCCATCTCCGAATTTCACACTGCCAACCCACAGGTGCCTCGGAAGCTCCGAATGTCCCACTTGTACTTCGTTTGGCTATTCCGCCCTTACGAAAATCTAACCAATGTGCCTTCGCACCTTGCACCCTTTGATCGCCTAGAAGTTGATCCATAGAGGGGGGGTAGTGTTATGGTTACAGCCCCTGTCTGTCAATGGACTTAGTCGTTTCTTTCTTTTCTTCTTTATCTTATCTTATCGTGACAGTATTGACTACTGATCGCTTCAGACTTTTGCCTTGCTTGTCCCTCATGGACGCAGGCTCCCTTTCATTCTTTATTTGCGCCTCATGGACGCCTCACTTATTCTATTCATTTCTCTTAGGTGCCTCACCTGTTGAGCACCCATCATGCTCCCTTTTCATATGCTACCACTGCATCATGTTTCACACATGTTTACTGTATGTTTCCCTCATGTTTTGCCTTATGTCTTACACTCGTATTTAATCTCCGCGCCTCATGCGCGTCGCATGTACCCCTATGTACCACAACATGTACATACAGTAGTTTAGTATATAAACACCAAGTGCTAGGCTGGACGTCCTCCGGTCTAGTTCACTTGGTTTCTCCCCTTGAAGCCTTGCTTGACTCACTCCTCCTCTTCTCTCACTCATCCTCTATTCTTGTGGCCTGTAGACCTCTAAGGGTTTTAAGGTTGTTTCAACACCACTTCCTCGCCACCTGGAGCAATTCTCGGTATTGATTCTGCAACCCATGAGCCAACGCTACCAAATCATTTAGATCAGCTAATGTCTCACTGGGGCCGGGTGCAGAAAGACATTCGATGTCACCCTTTGGAGCTTGTTGAAATAATTGGAACCGGAAGTTCCACACTCTAGATTGTCCTGAATGAAATCATCCAGGACATTAAATGTGAAAGCAGTTTTCGGCTGCTAGAGGGTGGCTGGAAACAGCCTGCTACGTAGAAGCTGCAGATACACCGGGGGTGAGCCTGGGCAGTTGCAACAACTGACCATGATAAAATGAATCCCGGTGATGTCAACTACAGTGATGTAATTGGAATGTGCTGGTGGTCAGAGATGAGGTGAAATCCATTCTTGGTCGAGGTCTGCCCATTCATCATTGTTCATCGGCAATGGGCCATCCCGGCTATCCTCGGTCGGCTATAACCCGACTGGGCACCTCTTGCCATCATGTCCGAGATGCAACACTAATCCGGCCTGCAGATCGGATCACACACCACTCTTCTGGAGCCGGTGAGTTAACCATGCACCAAGTTCAGCGAGGAATCTTCAAAGAAGGAGCCAGTCCACTGTTGAATCCTATGGAAGGGATGGCTCTGATGCTGCTCCCGACAACAAGGAGTGCAAAGCAAAGGTTGCCTGAAGCAGTCGGCACATCTGTAAATTCCATCCCCACCACATGCCAAACATTCCCTTGGGTCCGGAGGTGCTTCCAATTCCAAGAGGGTCCAAAGGAATTCATCCCTGTGATCTAACCATTCTTGAACATAGTCATTGGATGTCTGTACATACAACAGAGATAGATAGTGTTAGTGGGCCGACTGGTGGAGGTGTGAGATCACGACCTTTTTCTGTGGCAACCGAAGAGGCCTTATGTCCTCAAAGTCCATAAATCTCTCATCTAAGAGTGGATGTAGCTTATGAAAGAGTCCTTGGGATGCTGAACCAGCAACCTTGGTTGGCGAAGGCTGGGTGGATTTGGTCTGGAACTTTGGAGTTTGTTGCTCCTTCAATCTAACAAACCACGTTTGTGGACCCCTGGCAGTATCCTTGGTCATCCAAGTGACATGGGTCACTTGGCCATGTTTGATCTGTCTCTTGTTAGGGTTTTTGGGCATACTTCACGGCCAAGGATATGTTATCAGGCTCAGAAAACAGGCTGGATGCTTGCATGACTGCGATCCATAAATGGATGGAATTCATCAAGGGATAAATATGGTGATTGCCATATTGGACAGATTATCCAAATCAGTTACCCGAGGCTGTCATGCTCGGGCCACTGATTGGCTCGGAGCACTACCTGATGACATGACTTGAGTCGGCTAGATGTGTTCGTACTCTGAATTGCCTAATTAGGCTCGGCTGTGCAAGGTGTTCTGTTTTCCTGGCTCGGTAAGCCTGCCATGATTAGGACAAAAGAATATATGGAAAGACAAGAAGTCCTTTGAGGAAAAACTTCTTGGAACATATTCTACATTGAAACCATGTCCGACGCAGAGACAGACTATGCCAGAATAGAATACCAGCTTACAGAGGATGAAGACTCAGACAGGCAAAGTGATGAAGATGTTCAGTCAGAAGGCATGGAAAGAGAAGTCAGTGAATTGCCTGGAGTACAGGATGGTCCATCCAATGCCGGCGATGAGGTAGCTGGGGACATGCCAGTGACCGAGGCTGGACCATCTCAAGCCACGGATTCCTGAGCTAATGCCAGCCTGCCGATGGAGGTCCTACAGGTATTGCAAACAGGATGGGGTGGATGGAAGGGGTTGAAGGGTGGTGAGCGGAAGAAGCATTGGAGGATGATAACCCAGGAGCTGAGAGCCCTTCCGATGCATCAAAAGATGAAGAAGAGTGATTGGCTATTCACACTGAAGGTATGGCAGTTGATTTTGATGGACCGGCAGTATAACTAACATATGAAGGGGTATCTATCTTGAATGCACAGCCAAGGCCGGTTGAGGAGAAAAGGCAATGGGATTTGGCTCAGCCAGAGCTGGACCGCCCGAACAGTGGTCCGGGAGACCCGGAAAGAGGAGTTGAAGAAGGTGATCGAGGAGAAGTATGGGGTGGCGCCAGGGTTGGCTGAAATGTTCAAATACTACCAGCTGGCATTGACCGACATGATGGAAGCCATGTCCAAGGAGCAAATGGCTCAGGCAGAAGAAATGGCCAAGGAGTGGAATAGCACAGGGGCTACTACAGAGGTGAAGGCTCAGTAAGGTCCTCACCCTTCAGATGACTCAGGAGATGGCTAATGAATTGATTCAGATTCACCACTAGAGGAGCTGAGAAGGTGATGAGGAATTTCACCGAGGAAATGTGGAGGAAGGGCGGAATCCGAATGGTAATA
>JBBPTL010000285.1:0-15632 GCA_038094095.1 Boletus putidus
GCCATTCCAGCAGATCTCCTGTGACTTGATCACCGATCTCCCCCTTTCAGGGGGCTTTGACACGCTATTGGTCATGGTCGACCATGGGCTTACTAAGGGGGTAATTCTTTGCCCCACTAAGAAAACCATCGACTCAGAAGGCATCGCCCTTCTCTTCTTCAAGAAAGTCTATGCCAGATTCGGACTTTACAAAAAGATCATCTCTGACCGAGGCCCCCAGTTCGCCTCAGCCTTCGCCAGACAACTAGCCAAGCTTCTTGGCTACGACCTATCCCTTTCCACCACATACCATCCCCAGACCAACGGCGAAACTGAAAGAGTTAACCAAGAAGTTGAAACCTACCTCCGGATCTTCTGTGGAAATAACCCTTCTACATGGGCCGAAATGATCTCCCACACAGAATTCACGCACAATCACCGCCCTCATTCCGTAACAAACCAATCCCCGTTCTATCTCATGATGGGATATGAACCTCGTCCCCTTCCTACGGTCATCTCTGAATCCAACGTCCCCACGGTAGAAGAACGCCTCAGAGTCCTCTCCTCCGCACGTAATGAAGCCCTCGCATCTCATGAACTAGCCAGACAAGTCATGAGAGCCCGCTCTAGGCAACCCTTCACTCCATTCCAGAAAGGAGACAAAGTATGGCTGGAAGCTCGCAATCTCCGCCGAAACATAGAAAACCCAAAGTTTGCCCTAAAACGGGAAGGACCTTTCACCATCTCCAACGTCCTATCTCCGATCACGTATCAACTCCGCCTCCCCAGAACGTGGAGAATCCACAACATGTTCCATGCCTCCCTTCTATCTCCGTACAAGGAGAATTCCGAACACGGTCCGAACTTCCCTCTACCACCACCTGACCTAATACAAGGCAAGGAACATTACGAAGTGGAAGCCGTCTTACGACATCGTGGAACTCCATCCAGACGAGAATTCCTGATCAAGTGGAAAGGATATCCCACGTCTGACAACTTCTGGGAACCCGAACGGAACTTAGGAAGCGCCAAAGACATCTTAGAGGATTATAAGAAGGTTCGACCAAAAGTCTTCCCTCCCAAATCCAACCTCTCCCACAAACACATTCGTACCGCATACTCCTGGTGTTATGGCCCGCCCAATCCTCCACCCCCGCGTTCTCACCCACTCAAACACTAGAAACTTTGTCGCTCCCCCTCTCGCTCATCATACCCATCTCCCTGCCGATGAACCCAGCCTTGACCTTATGGGGCTCATCCTCTCTGACAGCTGCCTCGCCACCTCCATAGACGCCCTCGTAGACACCGACTCCGCCATCCACGCCTTGATCAAGGCATATCGCGACAATGCCAGGCTCAACGCCTGGATCAATTTTGTATCCACCCACCATCCTCAGCTCGCCCCCGCTACTACCTTACTTAACCACATCCGCATAGACCAACGAAGGGCTATCCTCCTGGCCCTGGACCAACTAGACGCCATGGACCTCATCGTAGAGGCCGACGCAGCGGCCCTAGAAGCATCCACCGTCACTCTTGCCTCCCCCGCACTCCCTGTCCCCACACCATCCGCCTTGTCCTCCCCCCTCTTACCAGAAGAGCACTATGCTCTCGAACGCGCCGAAGCCATCAACAGACCCGATGACCCCCTTCCAGTCTCCCACTACCAATACCATGAAGCATGCTTTGCCTGCCACCAGCTAGGGCACCAGCAGATTGATTGCAGGTATTACCAATGTCCCGGTTGCCGCAATTGGGCCCCCCATCATATCCAGGCTCTATGCCCCATCAACAATTCTGGCCATTGCCACCGTGGAGCTCCGTCTCCTCCCACCTCCTCATCCTCATCCTCTTCTCGACGCTCTCATCGCTCCCGCCGGTCCCTTGGATCCGCCTTCTCCCCTGAACAACCCGTCACTGAGTCCGGTTGGAACCCAGTCATGGAAGCATGGCTTACCAAAGCCGATCAGGTTCATCAACAAGAACTCGCCAGCTGCTCCCCCCTTCCAATTCCGCGAGACGTCGAAGACGCCATCAGCGAAGTATGGGAAGCAGATTAGCAGATTTTGTTGTTCCCTTTTCCTCCCGCTCTTTATCTTTCGTGTATTTTGACAAGTGGTACTTTTCAGTGTACAAAGGGGGTAATGTTATGATTCGCCCCTGTTTCTTTTCTTTACTTATGAATCCTTCACTTGGATGACTAATCCGGCACAACCCGGAACCTTCTTATTCTTTCTACGTTGTTCTACAACGTTCCATAGGATTCTCATCCTATCTTTATCATTATCACGCCATAGCTTTCTTCCTTTATTCAGCATGGTCTGTGCGCAGCCTTGACAGTATAAATACGCCCAGTAGACTACCCTGTACCTCAGACTAGATCTACTTGGGAATTCTACTTCTTCCTTGTACTCACTGCTTGAGTCTGTCTCTCGCAGCCTTTCTTCGTCTCACCAGAACTCAGAACCCTTGACCTCGTCTCTGTGACATTGTCTCAGCCCTACCCAGAACTCTCAACGTCGTCACATTGACTTCATCTTGACTAGAACCCTTGACCCAGACCTTATCCAAGTCTACGCTCGTTCCTACCCGGACCAAGCGTAACAGAAGCTAAAAATAACATTATTAAGGCTCAGGAACGGATGAAAGTCCAAGCCAATAAACACCGCACCGAAGTACCCGCTTATGAAGTCGGATCTAAGGTGTGGTTATCTACTACCAATCTCCGCTTGACGCAGCTATCTAAGAAAATGATGGAATGATGGATCGGACCTTATGAAGTTCTGGAACTCGTTGGTACCAATGCAGTCAAGTTATGGCTGCCTCGTTCTATGAAAATCCATGACGTAGTAAATGTGTCCAGGGTGAAACCTTACAAGGAATGGCTGCCTGGTCAGCCCATTGTCGCACCTGGAGCAGTCATGGTCACTGAGGATCGTGATGAACTCTACGAAGTAGAATATATAGTTGAATCTCGATACAAGGGACACCGCCTGGAGTACTTAGTCCATTGGATGGGCTTCTCCAATGAAGAGCGTACATGGGAACCTGAGGGCAGTCTCCTCACCATGGCCCAGGAGGCCATCTCCGAATTTCATACTGCCAACCCACAGGCGCCTCAGAAGCTCTGCATGTCCCACTTGGACTTCGTTCGGCTATTCTGCCCTTACAAAAATCTAACCAACGTGCCTTCACACCTTGCACCCTTTGATCGCCTAGAAGTCGATCCATAGAGGGGGGGTAGTGTTACGGTTACGGCCCCTAGCCCCTAACGGACTTGTCTTTTCTTTTCGTTTCTTTTTATCTTATCTTATCGCGTCAGTATTGACTACTGATCGCTCCAGACTTTCGCCTTGCTTGTCCCTCATGGACGCAGGCTCCCTTTCATTCTTTATTCATGCCTCATGGATGCCTCACTTATTCTATTCATTTCTCTTAGGTGCCTCACCTGTTGAGCACCCATCACGCTCCCTTTTCATATGCTGCCACACCTCATGGTTTGCACATGTTTACCGTATGTTCCCCTCATGTCCTGCCTCATGCATTCCACTCGTATTTAATCTCCGCGCCTCATGCGCATCACATGTTATTCATTTATATACAAACATGTACATACAGTATTATAGTATATAAACCCCAAGTGCTAGGCTGGACGTCCTCCAGTCTAGTTCACTTGGTTCTCCCCCTTGAATCCATTTGACATGAAGCTCATCCCTTCATTTATCTTATTAGCCGAAGTCGCTACCTTCGGGTGACAGCTGATGACGCTGCCCTTTATGTTGCCGAGGCAGCCGACGCTTCTTGCATCCATGTCGATGACGCAACTCCGCTCAACCCGCTCGGACCTTTGGGTCTACGCTGCGGTGTCTCTGATCATTCTTTTACTTTACGGTTCGGGTGCGGCCTATGGACCCTCACGGGTTTATGGGTTGTTTCAGTGTGTGCACTAAAGAGTCTAAGTTTCCCTACACATCTCTTGTGTCTTCTGGCTACACTTGAGTGCCAGCTATCAGACTAGGTTTCTTGCGCATCAGCATAACAGCAGATCTCCTGTGACCTGATCACCAACCTTCCCCTTTCAGGGGGCTTTGACACACTATTGGTCGTGGTTGACCATGGGCTTATGAAGGGGGTAATTCTTTGCCCCACTAAGAAAACCATCAATTCAGAAGGCATCACCCTCCTCTTTTTCAAGAAAGTCTATGCCAGATTCAGACTCTATGAGAAGATCATCTCCAACTGAGGCCCTCAGTTCGCCTTAGCCTTTGCCAGACAACTTGCCAAACTCCTTGGCTACAACCTATCCCTTTCCACCACATACCACCCCCAGACTGACAGTGAGACTGAATGAGTCAATCAAGAAGTCAAAATCTATCTTCGTATCTTCTGCAGGAATAACCCTTCCACATGGGCTGAAATGATTTCCCATGCAGAATTCACACACGATCACCACCCTCACTCCGTAACAAACCAATCCCCATTCTATCTCATGATGGGATATAAACCCTGTCCCCTTCCCACAGTCATCTCTGAATCCAACATCCCGTGGTAGAAGAACACCTCAGAGTCCTCTCCTCTGCTTGCAATGAAGCCCTCGCATCCCATGAGCTGGCTAGACAAATCATGAAAGCCCGCTCGAACCGACCCTTCATGCCGTTCCAGAAAGGAGACAAGGTGTGGCTAGAAGCCCACAACCTCCGAAGGAATATTGAAAACCCCAAGTTCGCTCTAAAGTAAGAAGGACCCTTTACCATTACAGACATCCTATCCCTGATCACATATTGGCTACGTCTCCCCAAAACGTGGAGAATCCATAACATGTTCCACACCTCTCTTCTATCTCCGTACAAGGAGAACTCCGAACATGGTCCGAACTTCCCATTACCACCACCTGACCTAATACAAGGCAAAGAACATTATGAAGTGGAAGCCATCTTACGACATCACGAAACCTTGTCTCAATGAGAATTCCTGATCAAATGGAAAGGATATCCCATGTCTGACAACTCCTGGGAACCTGAACAGAACTTAACAAGCGCCAAAGATGTCCTAGAGGACTATAAAAAGGTTCGACCCAAGGTCTTTCCTCCCAAGTCCAACCTCTCCCACAAACACATTCATACTGCATACTCCTGGTGCTATGGCTCATCCAGTCCTCTGACCTTGCGTCCTCACCCATTCCAACGTTAGAAACTTCGCAGCTCCTCCCCTCACTCGCCACACCCATTTCCCCTCCAATGCACCCAGCCTTGACCTCATGGGGCTCCTCCTGTCCGACAGCTGCCTCACCACCACCATCAACTCCTTCTTAGACACCGACTCTGCCATCCATGCCTTGATTAAGGCATATCATGACAACACCAGGCTCAATGCCTGGATTAACTTTGTAGCCACCCACCATCTGCAGCTTACCCCTGCCACTACCCTGCTCAACCATATCTGCATTGATCAACGAAGGGCCATCCTCATCGCCCTAGATCAATTAGACGCAATGGACCTCATAGTTGAGGCCAACGCTGTCACTGTTACAGTTACAGCCCCTAGCCCCTAACGGACTTGTCTTTTTCTTTCGTTTTCCTTTATCTTATCCTATTGCGACAGTATCGACTACTGATTGCTCTAGATCACCGCCTTGCTTGTCCCTCATGGACGCAGGCTCCTTTTCATTTCTTATTCGCGCCTCATGGACGCCTCACTACTTATTCATTTCTCTTAGGTGCCTCACTTGATGTGCACCAATCACATTCATTTTAACATCCTCATGTTACTCATATGTTTTCCTCATGTTTCCCTCACCGATCACCATGCCTTTCACACTCATATTTAATTACTGCACCTCATGTGCGCATCATGTTTCCCCTATGTACACAAACATGTACATACAAGTAGATAGTATATAAACCCCAAGTGCTAGGCTGGACGTCCTCCAGTCTAGTTCACTTGGTCTTTACCCTTAAGATCTTGCTTGACTCCCTTCCTTCTCTTCTCATCCATCCTCCCTAGTATCAGTGGCCTGTAGACCCCCAGGGGTTTTAAGGTTGTTTCAGTCACCCTCGAAATGTCCACCCTAGCTCCCACACCCCCTGCCATTCCTGTCCCTGCACCATCCGCCTCATCCTCCCCCCTTTTACCAGAGGAACAATATGCTCTGGAACAGGCCGAAGCCATTGACCAACCCAGTGACCCTCTTCCAATCTCCCACCACTGCTATCACAAGGCATGCTTTGCCTGCCATCAATTAGGTCACCAGCAGATAGACTGCAGGTTTTACCAATGCCCTGATTGTCACAACTGGGCCCCCCATCACATCCAAGCCTTATGTCCTGTCAACAACTCTGGCTGCTGCCATCGTGGAGCTCCATCTCCCCCCTCCTCTTCATCATCAGCTTCTTCCCAATGCTCTCATCACTCCCACAGATCCTTAGAGTCAGCCTTCTCCCCCAAACAGCCTGTCACTGAATCCGGTTGGAATCTGGTCATGGAGGAATGGCTTACCGAAGCTGATCAAGTCCATCAACAAGAACTCGCTGATCGACTCGCTCTCCCCGCTCCTCAAGACATCGAAGACACTATCAGCGAAGTCTGGGAGGAAGACTAGCGTACTTTATTACTTCATATTTTACTTCCCATTTATCTTGACAAAGTGGTATTTTTCAGTGTACAAAGGGGGTAATGTTATGATTCACCCCTATTTTTCCTTTTACTTACGAATCAATCACTAACGGATGACTAATCCAGCACAAACCGGAATCTTCTTATTCCTTCTTTGTTGTTCCACAACGTTGTAGAAATACTAACCTGACTGGGTAGGAAGCAATCTGACCTGTCAGTAGTAATTGTTAATAAAAATAAGGGTGTGATATATTCGACCCTTAGGGATTCAAGAAGGAGAAGAAAAGGGAGAAGGATAGGTCTTAGACCTTGTATACTCAGCTTATGACTCGAGTTTGGGTATGTAGATCACTTCTGCACATCGCAGACAAGTGATTAGAGTACGAAGTGTGTTTCCCGAAGGCTCCTACACATCGCAGGCGAGCCGCGGATTCGGGTTGTGTCGGGAAATGTGTAGATGTGCGGAAAAACGTAGAAGGCTCTTAGGAAAGCATTGCAGGCTTTCAGACGATGTCATGTGTGGTGAAAGGCAAAATATATTAAAGATTGATGACACCCTCTTATAGTCTGGGCATACCCGAGACTTGAAACACATACAAAAATAAGTAGGTGTGCACTTTGACAGCGCCCAAACAAGTAAATATGAAATATGAAGTCAAAATGGAGGATGTGTAGAAGAAGTAGAGAATGACATGTTAGAAATAAGAGAGAGACTCACCAACGAACTGGACATGGACATGGACATGGACGAAGGGTGCGCACAGTTGATACGACGCAATGCGATGATTCCCACACATTCGGAAGAATGATGCAATGTGTGGGAGAGTGCTGCAATGCGCAGATAGCACACGGGTTCGATACAAATGAGTGGAAATGGATGGAAGGTAGATGTCAAAGTATGAGGATGTATGAGGAAGGGAGGTGAAGGGATATGAGGGTGAATGCAGGGATAGGGAATGTGTGTTCCCTACAATGTTCCATGGGATTCTCATCCTATTTTTACCATTACCACACCATAGCTTTCCTTCCTTATTCAGCATGGTCCGTGCGCAGTTTTGACAGTATAAATGCACCCAGTAATCTACCCTGTACTGCAGACTAGATCTACTTGGGAATTCTACCTCTTTCCTTGTAACTCGCTGCTTGAGTCTGTCTCTCACAGTCTTTCTTCGTCTCACCCAGAACTCAGAACTCCTGACCTTGTCTCTGTGACATTGTCTTGACCTTATCAGAACTCTCGACGTCGTCACTGTGACTTCGTCTTGACCAGAACCCTTGACTTAGACACTATCCAAGTCTACGCTCATTCCTACCTGGACCAAGCGTAACATAAGGGATGGGTGAGGAGAAAGTCTAGAGCATTCAGTGTGCAATACAGACACAATAAGATATGATAAAGAAAAGAGAAAGGAAAATGACTAAGTCTGTTAGGAATTGGACTGTACTGTAACAAGCAGTGTGTACCTGGCCTAGAGAGCTCTCATATGTGGCTTAAGGACACTTTGTGTGAAGGGGAACACCTCAGAATCTCAGTCACACACTGGAAACTCTGGAAGACCAGAAACTATACTGTAAATGGTGTATGAAACAACCCATAAACCCATGAGGGTCCATAGGCTGCACCCGAACTGTAAAGAGTAAAGAGAGGAATAAAGACAATGCAGCGTAGACCCGTAGGTCCAAGTGTGTCGAGTGGAGTTGTGTCATCGATGTGGATGTAAGAAGCGTTGGCTGCCTCGGCAACATAAGGGGCAGCGTCATCAGCCATCACCCGAAGGTAGTGACTTCGGCTGATAAGATAAGCGAGTGGAAGGATGAGTATTTGTGTCAAATGGCTTAAGGGGATAAACCAAGTGAACTAGACTGGAGGATGTCCAGCCTAGCACTTGGGGTTTATATACTATTCTACTATATGTACATGTTGTGGTAAATATTAGAAACATGTGATGCGCGTGAGGCGCGGAGATTAAATACGAGTGTGAAACATGAGTTAGAATATGAGGGAAACATACAGATAATATGAGGTGGTGGCAGCATATGAAAAGGGAGTGTGATGGGTGCTCAAGAGGTGAGGCACCTAAGAGAAATGAAATAAGTAGTGAGGCATCCATGAGGTGCAAATAAGAAATGAAATAAGGCCTGCATCCATGAGGGACAAGCAAGGTGAGAATCTAGAGCAATCAGTAGTCGATACTGACACGATAAGATAAGATAAAAGAAAAGAAAGAAAACGACAAGTCTGTTAGGGGTCAGGGGCTGTAACAGTAACAGTGTAGAACTGGCTAGAGAGCCAGAGTACAAAAGATGCCCTATATATATGTACAGGAAATGTGCACAAACCATACTGTGCTTAGCCAGATAAATGATAAGAAGATAAAGGTCTGGAGTCTAGGCTGTGCTTCAGAAAAGGAAACTAAAGCAAAAGGCAAAGGAATATGTCTGATGTTACAGCACACAGTTTATCCTTCAATGGACTTAGTTGTTTTTCCTTTCCTTTCTTATCTTATAGCATCACATGACCTTATTACTGAATGCTCTATCTTATCAGATTGTTTGGACTTGTCTTTTCTTTCTCATAAATCCCTCATAAATGCTTACTCTGTTTCATTCCCACCAGTGCCTCATTCTCACTGCACTTATCATATTCTCATGTTCATTTCTGTTATGCTTCTCTTCTTTCATTTTGGCTAACATGCTGCTTTTCTATTTGATGTGATCTGCCACATCCTCATGCCCTATACATGTTTGCCTCATGTATCTAATCTCTGTGCCTCATGCACACCTCATGTTTCTCTATTTATACAAACATGTATATACAGTAGAATAGTATATAAACCTCAAGTGCTAGGCTGGGTTCCCTCTAGTCTAGTTCACTTGGAGATTTCCCTTCAATTATCCTTGCTGGACTCAATTCCCTTTTTTCTTTTACTCTTAACTAAAGTCAAACCTCTTGTGTGACCTGTAGACCAATCTTGGTTGAAGGTTGTTTCACCTGAAACAAGGTCTAGATTGTCTAGATGAAAGATAGGAAAGAAGTGGAATGTTCCACTGATTACATAAGCAATCAGGTACCTGATAGACCATGGGAAATGTGTATGAGGTGTGTGAACTGATTGGTAATCAGGTTGAGGATTGTCTGATAAGAAAAAAAAATCAAAGAAAAACAGGAAAAAGTAAAGCTTTAGCAAAAGTAAAAGAAAATAATAGAGAATCATGGCAGAACTGTTACAGTTGCCCCATGGTGAGTGAGAAGATGCCAATTGGAGAGTCTTAGAGTATTAACTTGAAAAGTGTGGATAGTCTTCCAAACCAAGTTGCAGGTATGATTATAATAATTGAAGATATGGGGAAATTAATTGCATACTTCTTGGTTGACATCTTTGAAGGACCATGAACCATCAATGTGATACCATCAGAAATTTTGGTGTGGTAACAGCCATGATTTCTCATGGCCTGGACATCACTAGCACATGTCTTTTTATTTGGGGCCTTTGAACACTTTAGATTTCCTTGTCATTGAGAAGTACTTTGTTAACACTCACATTATTAAAAAAAAAAGTTATGTACATACATCAAGCCCACAGATGATAATCCTGACTAAATGAACATGAAAGTTAGTAGTGCTGGTAGAATGAGAGCTGGAGCTCATTTATCCTGCACTGGTAATTGTTGCACTGCAAGCCTATATGAGGAAATGAAATGTTAGTAAAATGGTACTCAGTGAATGCCACAAAGGTATCTTGTGTGGAGCCCCAGACATGGCAGTAGTGGGCCATCTCACCAGCTTTGACTGGTCCACTTGGCTTCCAAGTCTGGATGAGAATGTTACAAGCACCTCAGCTCTGATGTCAGTGACTAATGCTAGGCCTGAGAGTTGCAGGACTCCACTTGTACCATTTGGTGGTTGAAATAACCTTCAACCAGGAATGGTCTATAGATTACACAAGAGTTTTGAAACAACCTTAAAACCTGTGAGGGTCTATAGGCCACTGAGACTAGGGAGAATGAAGGAAAAGAGGAGAAGTGAGTCAAGCAAGGCTTTAGGGGAAAAACCAAGTGAACTAGACTGGAGATTGTCCAGCCTAGCACTTGGGGTTTATATATCATAGGTGTATGTACATGTTTGTAACTACATGATGCGCACATGAGGCACAGAGATTAAATACGAGTGATAAAGGCATGGTGATCAATAAGGAAAACATAAGGAAAACATACTGTAAACATGAGGATGTGGCAGGATGAAAAACGAGTGTGATCAGTGCACATCAGGTGAGGCACCTAAGAGAAATGAATAAATAAGGTGAAGTGTCCATGAGGTGCAAATAAGAAATGAAAGAGAACCTGCATCCATGAGGGATAAGCAAGGCGAGGATCTAGAGTGATCAGTATGCAATACTGTTGAGATAAGATAAGATAAAGGAGAAAGAAAAGAAAATGATAAGTCCATTAGGGGTCAGGGGCCATAACCATAACAAGTTTGACTAGCAAGAAGCGAGGATGAAGAGAAAGAGAAATAAGTCCAGCAAAAAGTTTAAAGGAAAAGACCAAGTGAACTAGACTGGAGGATGTCCAGCCTAGTACTTGGGGTTTATATACTAGTGTAGTGTATGTACATGTTTGGTACATAGGGGGTTACATGTGATGTGCATGAGGCATGGTAATTAAAAACATAAGTTAGACATGAGTGAAACATAAGAATATGGCAGACCACATCAAATGGAAGCATATGGTAAATGAATGTAATCAGTGCAATGTCCATGAGGCATGGGTGAGAAAGAAATCTAGAGTGCTCAGTGATGCAACACAATGCACAAGATAGGAGCTGCCAATCTGAAGGTTTTCTGAATATTCCCATAGATGCAGAAATGTGGATTGGATAGGATAAGGTGCAGAAATATTAGGATTGGTTCACAAGATGTAGAATGTGAGTGGTAAAGGATGGAAGTATTATGAGGTGTGGATACAAAGTCTACTAGCATAGGGAATGTCAGTTCCCTACAGTGGGAGAGAAAAAGCTAGTGGATGATAGAAGACCAGAGTTTGTAAGTGTTTGGAGAAGAAGGACAGACATTAGTGAGTTGAAGTTAACACTTGGTGCCAGTGTTGCTGATGACTGTGCCTTTTGTGCCAGATGTAAAAAGTGTGCTTTGTTGGCCATGTTGAATGATTCAATATTAGATGGCATAGTCAGTGTGGCCTACCCTTCCTCCTGGATACTGATAATTAGAGTTTTGTCATAATGAAGAAAACAGAAAACTTACAAGTGTGTGGCACCAATCTAATACCATCACTGGAGTGAGAGGGATTGCTCCCATTGGACCAACATATGTAAGCCCTTTGTCAAACTCATTCTTATAGCAGTGTAGAAATACTAACCCAACTGGATAGAAATAAATCCAACCTGATCAGTAGCAAGAGTTAATAAAATAAAGGATGTGATAAATTTGACCCTTAAGGATTTAGGGAGAAGAAGACAGAAAGGAAAATAGATCTTAAACTTTGAGTATTCAACTTATGACTTGCATTGAATAGGTAGATCACTTCTGCACATTGCAGACAAGTAATTAGAGTAGGAAATGTGTTTTCTGAAGGCTTCTGCATGTCACAGGCAAGCTGTGGATTGCATTGCATTGAAAAATGCATAAATGCATAGGAAAGAGTAGGAACTTCTTAGGAAAACATTACAGGCTTTCAAACAATAATGTATGTGGCAAAAAGTAAAATATATTGAAAAGTGAGAACACCCTCTTATAGTCTGGGCATACCTAAGACTTGAAACACATAATGAACTAAGTAGATGTGTTCTTTACAGTGCCTGAAACAAGTAAATATAAAATATGAGCATAATATTGAAATCATAAATGGTAATTAGTAGAAGTAGAGAGAGACATATTAGATAAGAGAGAGACTCACTAACAAACTGGACATGAACATGAACAAGAATGAAGAATATGTGCAGTTGACCTAAGACAATCCAATGATTCCCACACATTCAGAAAGATGACACACATTCAGAAAGGTAATGTAACATGCAGATATTATGCAGGGTCAATGCAACTGTTATGCTGAGATGCAAGAACCTAGTGAAAGCAGGCACTCAAAGTGTAGCCTGAGGACACAAGCATAGGAAGTGGGCTCAGACACTCAAGTGCACACACTAGAAGCTGGAAAGAGACTAGATTGCTAGCACCAAGTGTGTAGAACTAGCAAGGGAAATAGGAGTATAGATATGCCCCTTTATATAGAGGAGGGATGTGCACACAGACCAGGTGGCTGTGTATGGTACATAGACCAAGAGGACAAATAGGGACAAGCAGTGCTACCCACAAGAAGTCTGAATCATAGCAAATGGTGAAATGTTTTAGAAAGATGAAGGGAATGCTTTAGTAATCAAAGATTAGATAAGACAAGATAAAAGACAGGGATTAACCCCCATGTAGCATAAGTCTGAATACTAGATCCCAATCATAGTGAGGAAAAGAAATAACCATAACAGCAACTGAGCAGAAACAAAGAAAAGATAGATGTTGAAGGATAAGAATGGATAAAAAAGAAAGGTAAGGTGGTATAAGGACAAATGCATGTATAGGGAATGTGTGTTTCCTACAGTGGCTTTGAAGCTTGATACACCATCATGCAAGGTGTACATCTAGGGTAACAGCTTTAAATAATGAACTCTATTAATTGACTGAATTCATGGGTGATTTGGAGGATAGAACTTGTATGTATGTGCCTGGTGTTACAGATATTTCTTTTTCTTCTCTTCACTACAACTGGGACTTAGTCTTCGGACTACAGCTACATGGGGGATAGCCCCTATGTATCATTATGCTTACCTCATCTTACTTTACACAAGCATTCCCTTCACCTTCTAGCACATTCCTCTTGGTATGATCCAGACTTCTCACGGGTAGCACTGCTCATCCTTATTTGTCTACCTGGTCCGTGTACTATACACAGCTGCATGGTCTGTGCGCCACTCCCAACCCTATATAAAGGGGTCATATTCTGTACTTGTATTCCCCAGCTAGTTCTACGCACTTCGTGCTAGCAATCTAGTCTCTTCCAGATCTCTAGTGTGTGCACTTAGAGTCTGAGCTCCACTACACTTTCTTAGTGTCCTCTGGCTACACTTGAGTGCCAGCTTTCAGACTAGGTTTCTTGTGCGTCAGCATAACACCTGGCTAACATTGGCATCAGATGCTTCATAATCTTTGTTATCAGAGTTGCCTGAGGAAGGGAGTTTCTCAACTTGCTTCATGTCAATGTATATTTTTGTCATTCCAGGGTTGATGGCCAGGATCTTCTTTACCATCTTCCAGTAGTCAGCCTTATTGTTGACATCCATTGCATTGTTGGCATGCTGGCTAAATAAAGAGTGGGACTAGCAGTTAGTGTTACGATTCACCCCTGTTTCTTTTCTTTGCTTACGAATCATTTACCTTGATGACTAATCCGGCACAACCCGGAACTCTCTTGTTCTTTCTTCGTTGTTCCACAATGTTCCATAGGATTCTCATCCTATTTTTACCATTATCATGCCATAGCTTTCCTCTCTTATTCAGCATGGTCCGTGCGTAGTTTTGGACAGTATAAATATGCCCAGTAATCTACCCTGTAACTGAGACTAGATCTACTTGGGAATTCTATCTCTTTCCTCGTAAACTCGCTGCTTGAGTCTGTCTCTCGCAGCCTTTCTTCGTCTCACCCAGAACTCAGAACTCTTGACTTCATCTCTGTGATGTCGTCTTGACCTTATCAGAACCCTCAATGTCATCACTGTGACCTTGTCCTGACCAGAACCTTCGACTTAGACACTATCCAAGTCTACGCTCATTCCTACCCAGACCAAGCGTAACAAAAGATCTAGTCTCTACTAAACAACTGCCACTACCACATGAGCCACCATTATGTCTCGAAACACCGACTGATTCTCCGCTGTCCCCTCGGGCAGACGCTACCCGCACCTCCGTATATCATCCCCCCCACCTCCTTCCTCAGAGGAAGAAGCCGACTCTCCCCCCTCAGACCCTTCTGAATCTAATGAAGACTACCCCATCGGAACTGAAGAAGAGACTACTGTCTGAAACGAGGATGACCTCCACTTAGCCCACAAACTATCTGCACTCCACCTTCCCATTCCTCCTATACCCTGCTCTCCAGAAACCCCGACACCAATCCTCACCCCATCCGCACCCTTCGCACCCCCACCTCGTAGCAGTATGTCCCATCAGAAAGCAACTGAACTTAAAATCAGTTCCCCTGATGCCTTTGATGGCAACTACAACAAGGCTGAGTCATGGCTCCTCGCTGTGCAGTCTTACCTGTTAGTTAACAGTGATGTATATGACAATGACAACAAGAAGATCGCCTTCGCATTGTCCCACATGAAGAAAGGAGCGGCCCTCTCATGGGCCACCACTTACTGATGAACCTGCCTCACGGCATCCCCCCTGTCCTTTGGGACGATGAAAGACTTTACCACCGGCTTCGACAAAGCATTCAAGAACTCCAACTCGAAAGGAGAAGCATTATCCAACCTCTGGACTCTACGCATGGACAACGACTTGGCCAGATACCTGGCCGACTTTAAAAAGAACGCTATGCTCAGTGTTACAAGTATTTCTTTCCCTTCTACCTCTTACAACTGGGACTTAGTCTTCGGACTACAGTTACATGGGGGATAGCCCCTATGTGCAATTATGCTTATCTCACTTTATACTACATCAGCATTCCCTTCACTTTCTTCTAGAACATTCTATTGGTATGATCCAGACTTCTTGCGGGTAGCGCCGCTCATCCATATATATTCACTTGGTCTGTGTACCATACACAGCCACATGGTCTGTGCACATTTCCTCACCCTATATAAAGGGTCGTATTCTGTACTAGTAGTCCTCAGCTAGTTCTACGCACCTTGTGCTAGTAATCTAGTCTCCTTCCAGATCTCTTGTGTGCGCACTTGAGTCTGAGTCTCCCTTCACTTTTACAAGTGTCCTCTGGCTACACTTTGAGTGCCAGCTTCAGACTAGGTTCTACGC
>JBBPTL010000286.1:0-15619 GCA_038094095.1 Boletus putidus
ACACCTTTTGTGGTGTCTGATGAGCGTGTATTCCGGCACCTTAACCTCCCGTTCGGTTCATCCCGCATCGCCAGTTCTGCTTACCAAAAATGGCCCACTAGAAACTCTCAATCGCCGAGCGGTCCAATGAAGCGACGGCTCGTTCTTACATATTTAAAGTTTGAGAATAGGTTAAGGTTGTTTCAACCCCAAGGCCTCTAATCATTCGCTTTACCACATAAATCTGATACATGAGTTTCTGCTATCCTGAGGGAAACTTCGGCAGGAACCAGCTACTAGATGGTTCGATTAGTCTTTCGCCCCTATACCCAAATTCGACGATCGATTTGCACGTCAGAATCGCTACGAGCCTCCACCAGAGTTTCCTCTGGCTTCACCCTATTCAGGCATAGTTCACCATCTTTCGGGTCCCAACATGCATGCTCTACCGCAGATCCGTCGTCAAAGACTCAGGTCCGGGCATCGATGCCCTCCACGACAGAGGTCTCGACTTTCACTTTCATTACGCGCTCGGGTTTGCCACCCAAACACTCGCAGGCAAGTTAGACTCCTTGGTCCGTGTTTCAAGACGGGTCGCTTAAGGCCATTATGCCAGCATCCTAAGCACAAACCGAAGCCGTGCTGAGTTCCTCAGTCCCCACCACCGCATACGATGAAGAATACAAGTACAGATACGGCCCCCTATATAGGGCTAGGGATGGCGCACAGACCAGATAACCTAGTATGGACGAGTGGCACTACCCACAAGAAGTCTGGATCATAGCAATGGAATGTTCTAGAGAATGGTGAAGGGAATGCTAATGTAAGTTATAAGATGAGGTGAGCATAATGGAATATAGGGGCTATCCCCCATGTAGTTGTAGTCCGAAGACTAACTCCCAGTCATAGTGAAGTGTAGAAAAAGAAATAACCATAACAAAGTCTAAGGTTCTGGTCAAGATGAAGTTGAAAGGTCTGAAGAGGTTGAGATGACATTACAGAGATGAAATCAGGGGTTCTGAGTTCTTGGTGAGATGAAAAAGGACTGCGAGAGACAGACTCAAGCAGCGAGTTATGAGGAAAGAGGTAGAATTCCCAAGTAGATCTAGTCTGCCATACAGGGTAGATTACTGGGCATATTTATACCATCAGAACTGCACACGGACCATGCTGGATAAGGAAGGAAAGCTATGGCATGATAATGGTAAAAATAGGATGAGAATCCTATGGAATGTTGTAGAACAACGAAGAAGGAATAAGAGGATTCCAGGTTGCACTAGATTAGTCATTTGAAGCAAACGATTCATAAGCAACAAGGAAAAATAGGGGTGAATCGTAACACATATCTTCCCCTCCACCTCCTTTCTCTGAGGAAGAAGCTAAATCTCCCCCCTCAGACTCTTCCGAATCCAATGAGGACTATCCTATTGGAACTGAAGAAGAAACTACTGTCTGACACAAGGACAACCTAGACCTAGCCCACGGACTCTCTGCACTCCACCTCCCTACCCCCCCCCCCCACTCCAAACTCCCCAGAAACACTGACACCCATCCTTCCCCCATCTGTACCCTTTGTACCCCCTCCTCGTAACAGTATGTCCCACCAGAAAGCAACTGAACTGAAAATCAGTTCCTCCAATGCCTTTGACAGCGACTACAACAAGGCTGAGTCATGGCTCCTCACTGTGCAGTTCTATCTATTAGTAAACAATGATGTCTATGACTATTATGGTTATGGCCCCTAACCCCTAACGGACTTAGTCGTTTCTTTCTTTTTCTTTTATCTTATCTTATCGTGACAGTATTGCATACTAATCACTCTAGATCTCCTTACCTCACTGCACCTCATGGTTGCTGGCTACTCTTCATTTCTTTATTCACACCTCATGGACACAGTACTTTATTAATCTCTCTTAGGTGCCTCACTTGATGTGCACTGATCACACTCGCTTTTCATATGCTGCCACTGCATCATGTTTCCCGTATGTTTTCCTCATGTTCTGCCTCATGCATAACACTCATATTTAATTACTGCACCTCATATGCGATGCATGTTTCTTCTATCTACCACAACATATACATACAGTATGATAGTATATAAACCCCAAGTGCTAGGCTGGACATCCTCCAGTCGAGTTCACTTGGTCTTTCCCCTTAAGCCATTTGACACGAAGCTCATCCACTCCCTTCTCACTTATCAGCTGAAGTTGTGACCTTTATTGGTCATGGCTGATGACACTGCCCTTACATTGCTGAGGCAGTGACACTTTCCCATGCATCTATGTCAATGACTCTTGACCCACTCAATCCGCTCAGACCTTTGGGTCTATGCTATGGTGTCTATTATTCATTCTTTACTTTTATGGTTCGGGTGTGGCCTATGGACCCTCACGGGTTTATGGGATGTTTCAATGACTCTGACAACAAGAAAATCGCCTTCACATTGTCTCATATGAAGAAAGGAGCAGCCCTCTTGTGGGCCACCACATATTGACGAAACTACCTAATGGCATTCCCTCCATCCTTTGGGACAATGAAAGATTTTATCTCCAGCTTCGACAAAGCCTTCAAAAACTCTGATTCGAAAGGAGAAGCATTATCCAATCTCTGAACCTTATGCATGGACAATGACTTGGCAGGATATCTGGCCGACTTTAAAAAGAACGCTGCACTCAGCAGCACCATCAATGACACCATCCTAATTGAATATTTCTCGGCAGGATTATCCCCTGCCCTCTCCAGACGAATCTACACCATGGACAAAGTACCCACATCCATTGACAACTAGTATGAGAAAGCTCTCCTCTTCCATCATCAAAAGAAGAAGGCCAATGCTATCGCTGCCCACCACCATGATAAAGACAAGCAGAAGAAAAACTCTTACCGCCCCAACCACTACCACAACACCACCCCTTCCTCAGCCAGGAAGGATGACAAAGACCCCAACACTATGAATGTGGATGCCATTAAGTTGTCCCATCTCAGAAAGAAGAACACCAATGCAGGGGCCTCTGCTTCAAGTGCAGCAAGCCAGGGCTCATCAAAGATTGCCCAAACCATGAACAGGCCCGATGAAATGGAGGAAGTCATGAAAAGAAGGTCAGAGAAGTGACCAAGGGCGACAATGAAGACCTCCCAAAGTTAGAAGAAGTAGAGGATTCAGACAATGAAGACAATGAAGCCTTCATCTCCCACCTCTACATTAAGAACAAGAAGGATTTTTGATTGGAGGAACTTCTTCGACGCAAGTCTCCTCCTCTTCCTGTGTAACATGTGCTCCTGTATTTGTAGACAAATCAAAATCTGCTTCTATCAAACTCCTGTTGCAGGTTATCATCCCAAATAGCACATTGAAAGTTGTCGAAACCACCACCCTCATCAATAGTGGCACAGAAATCTCCTGCATAGACTGGAATTTTGTCCAGAAAAACAAACACCCTACTGAACGACTCCCTTCCCCGATCAAAGCCTAAAATGCCGACCATTCCCCAAACAAGGGAGGAGACATTAAATTCTCTACCTCCCTTTTTATCAAAATCAGTACCATCACACAGAAAGTCTTTCTTCATGTTCTCCACCTCAGATGCAAAAACATTATTTTAGGACACCCTTGGCTAAAAGTCACCAATCCGAAGATAGATTGAAAGAAGAAGACTGTCAAAATCGATGACAAACTAGACAAATCCCTCAACCTCTACTTTACCCACGCCGCTGGATGAGCCAACTACACCTCTAAAACCACAAAAAGAAAAGCCCAAATCCCACATCACGTTAATCTGAATCAAGTCCAGCAAGCCCAACTATTCAATTACCTTGAATATGAAGAGGAGGATGAGTATACTGAATGAGCAGTTGCTCATTACCACATTGGACAAATTATGAAGTCCGCTACTTGCTATTTTCCAAACACATATACTGGTAAATGCATTGCCAGAATCACCAGATCCACAGAACTCGCCCAAGAAGCAGAAAGAACAAAGCTGAAACCCATACTCCCTCCAGCATACACTGAATTCACTTCCATCTTTGAAAAGGAAGACACCAACCACATTCCACCCTCTAGACTGTATGACCATGCCATCCATCTAAATGACTCCTTTATCCCAAAAGTGTTATGGTTATGGCCCCTGACCCCTAATGGACTTGTCATTTTCTTTCGCTTTTTTTCCTTATCTTATCTTATCGCAACAGTATTGCATACTGATTGCCCTAGATCTCCTTACCTCGCCACACCTCATGGTTGCTTGCTATTTTTCATCCTTTATTTGTGCCTCATGGACACCTTACTTTATTAATCTCTCTTAGGTGCCTCACTTGATATGCACCAATCACACTCCCTTTTCATATGCTACCACCACATCATGTTTTCTGTATGCTTCCCTCATGTTCAGCCTCATGCTTCACACTCATATTTAATCACCATGCCTCATGTGCGATGCATGTTTCCCCTATTTACCATAACATGTGCATACAGTAGAATAGTATATAAACCCCAAGTGCTAGGCTGGACATCCTCCAGTCTAGTTCACTTGGTCTTTCCCTTAAGATCTTGCTTGACTCCCTCTGCCTCCTCTCTCTCTCATCCTCTTAGTTGCAAGTGGCCTGTAGACCCATCTAGGGTTTTAAGGTTGTTTCATTTGAACTAGACTCTTATTACCTACACCCCACTTCATCACAGAGACACTCAAGCTTGACACAACAAGTGCATACTCTGTGCAAGGATGAAGCCAATGCTTATGTAGAAGCTAGTGCCAATCAGCTTCCATCGAACTCTTCTCCCCTCACTGATGTACCAGCTAGCACTGATGTAGTCGAAAACATAAGAGAAACCCTAGAACTGGAACACCCTGAGGCTGAGAGTGTGGATAGCCCCACAACACTACTAACTGAAACAACCTTAAAACCCTAAGGGGTCTACAGGCCACTTGATACTAAGAGGAAGGATAAGAGAAGAGGAGAATGAGTCAAGCAAGATTCTAAGGGGAAGAACCAAGTGAACTAGACTGGAGGACGTCCAGCCTAGCACTTGGGGTTTATATAGCATACTACTGTATGTACATGTTGTGGTATATATTATAAACATGAGATGTGTGTGAGGCGTGGAGATTAAATACGAGTGGAATGCATGAGGCGGGACATGAGGAAAACATACGGTAAATGCATGGGAAACATGATGTGGTGGCAGATTATGAAAAAGGAGTGTGATGGGTGCTCAAGAGGTGAGGCACCTAAGAGAAATGAATAAAGTAAGTGAGGCATCCATGAGGCGCGAATAAGAAATGAAAAGGAGCCTGCGTCCATGAGGGACAAGCAAGGCGATGATCTAGAGCAATCAGTAGTCGATACTGTCACGATAAGATAAGATAAAAGAAAATGAAAGAAAAGACAAGTCCATTAGGGGCTAGGGGCCATAACCGTAACACTAACAACATCACCGTCACCATCGCCTACAACATGTTTTTTAGATTACTTAGAGCAGGAGTTAAATCCACTTGGGCTTTGGTTCGCACAGCACGAATCACTCTTGTTATGCTTGGTCCGGGTAGGAATGAGCGTAGACTTGGATAGCGTCTAAGTCAAAGGTTCTGGTCAAGACGAAGTCATAGTGACGACGTCGAGAGTTCTGATAAGGTTGAGACAGACTCAAGCAGCGAGTTACGAGGAAAGAGATAGAATTCCCAAGTAGATCTAGTCTAAGGTACAGGGTAGATTACTGGGCATATTTATAGTGGTTAGAAATGTGCATGGACCATGCTGAATAAGGGATAAAAGCTATGGCATGATAATGATAAAAATAGGATAAGAATCCTATGGAATGTTGTAGAACAATAAAGAAAGAACACGAGAGTTCCGGGTTGCGCCGGATTAGTCATCAAAGTAAATGATTTGTAAGCAAAGAAAAGAAACAGGGGCGAATCGTAACATTACCCCCTTTGTACATTGAAAAATACCACTTTGTCAAAAATAAGACAGAAAGGAAGAGTTAATAAAAAAAAAAGGATGCGGTGAAGTCTCTTAATCCTCTTTCCAAACCTCACTAATAGAGTCTTCTACATCTTGTGGCATGGGGAGGGGAAGTTGATTGGCGAGTTCCTGTTGATGGACTCGATTGGCTTCAGTAAGCCATTCCTCCATGACCGGGTTCCAACTGGACTCAGTGATGGGTTGTTCAGGGGAGAAGGCGGATCCAAGGGATCAGTGAGAGCGATGAGAGCGTCGGGAGGAGGATGATGACAAGGAAGAGGGGGGAGACGGAGCTCCACAATGGCGATGACCGGAGTTGTTGACGGGACATAACACTTGGATGTGATGGGGGGCCCAGTTGCAACAATCAGGGCATTGGTAAAACCTACAATCGATCCACTGATGACCTAGTCGGTGACAGGCAAAGCACACTTTGCGGTAACAGTAGTGGGAGACTGGCAGGGGGTCGTCGGGTCGGTCAATGGCTTCGGCATGCTCTAGAGCGTATTGTTCCTCAGGTAAGAGGGGGGAGGACGAGGCGGATGGTGCGGGGATTGGGACAGCAGGAGAAGTGGGAGCTAGGGTGGATGCTTCAAGGGTTGCCGCATCGGCTTCGACCACAAGGTCCATGGCATCTAATTGGTCAAGGGTGAGGAGGATGGCCCTCCTTTGGTCGATATGGATGTGGTTGAGCAGGGTAGTAGCAGGGGCAAGCTGCAGATGGTGGGTGGCTACAAAGTTAATCCAGGCGTTAAGCCTGGCATTGTTGTGATATGCCTTGATTAGGGCATGAATGGTGGAATCAGTGTCAATGAAGGAGTCAATGGTGGTGGCAAGGTGGCTGTCAGATAGGAGGAGCCCCATGAGGTTGAGGCTGGATTCGTCAGAAGGGAAATGGGTACAGCAAGTGAGGGGAGGAGCAGTAAAGTTTCTAGCGTTGGAGCGGGTGAGGACACGAGGGCGGAGGACTGGGTGAGCCATAGTACCAGGAGTATGCAGTACAAATATGTTTGTGGGAGAGGTTGGATTTGGGGGGAAAGACCTTGGGTCAAGCCCTTTTATAATCTTCTAGGATATCTTTGGCGCTTGCCAGGTTCTGTTCGGGTTCCCAGGAGTTGTCAGACATGGGATACCCTTTCCATTTGATCAGGAATTCTTGTCGAGTTGGGGTTCCGCGATGTTGTAAGACGGCTTCCACTTCATAATGTTCCTTGCCTTTTATTAGGTCAGGCGGTGGTAGAGGGAAATTTGGACTGTGTTCGGCGTTCTCCTTGTACAGAGATAGGAGAGAAGCATGGAACGTGTTATGGATTCTCCACGTTTTAGGGAGGCATAGTCAATATGTGATCGGAGATAGGACATTGGAGATGGTGAAAGGTCCTTCTCGCTTTAGAGCAAACTTTGGATTTTGTATGTTTCGGCAGAGATTGCGAGCTTCCAGCCATACTTTGTCTCCTTTCTGGAATGGAGTGAAGGGTTGTCTTGAGTGGGCTTTCATGACTTGTCTGGCCAGTTTATGAGACGTGAGGGCTTCATTATGGGCAGAGGAGAGGATTTTGAGGTGTTCTTCTACTGCAGGGACATTGGATTTGGAGATGACTGTAGGAAGGGGACGGGGTTCATATCCCATCATGAGATAGAACAGGGATTGATTGGTTATGGAGTGAGGGTGGTGATTGTGTGCGAATTCAGTGTGGGAAATCATTTCAGCCCAAGTAGAAGGGTTATTTCCGCAGAAGATCCGGAGGTAGGTTTCGACTTCTTGGTTGACTTGTTCAGTTTCGCCATCAGTCTGAGGGTGGTATGCGGTGGAAAGGGATAGGTTGTAGCCAAGGAGTTTGGTGAGTTGTCTGGCAAAGGCTGAGGCAAACTGAGGGCCTCGATCAGAGATGATCTTTTTATAAAGTCCGAATCTGGCGTAGACTTTCTTGAAAAAGCGGAGGGCAATGCCTTCTGAATTGATGGTTTTCTCAGTGGGGCAAAGAATTACCCCCTTTGTAAGCCCATGGTCGACCACAACCAATAGTGTGTCAAAGCCCCCTGAAAGGGGAAGGTTGGTGATCAGGTCACAGGAGATCTGCTGGAATGGCCGGGAGGCCGAGGAGGGGATCAGGAGGAGTGGGGGTGTTGTGGGGTGAGTGTTGGCCTTGGCCTGCTGGCATAAGGCACAACCTTCGACGTATTTGCATACAAATGTCGCCAAGCCAGGCCACCAAAACTTTGCGGCCACAAGTTGCTGGGTTTTCAAATATCCGGAGTGACTGGCAGTCAGGTGATCGTGGTGTCGCTGTAAACAGATCGGCAGAGGTTGGAGTCATTGGAGATGTATACGCAGCCCTGGTAAGTCAGGATGCCTGTGTCATGTTGCCAATCAGAGAGTCTGGACCAGAATTGGGCAGGGAGATCTTCCATGCTCTGCAGGGAAGATAGCACAAGGGGGTCAGTTGAGGAGGTTTTGGAAATCTTATCTCAGAGAGTGGTGTCAATAAGATTTATGAATAGGTTGTCAGGAAGAAGGGTGACATTGACATTGTCATTGTCGTCTGTGGGTACAAGGTCTGGTCATCGTGAGAGGGTGTCGGGGGCTGCCAAGTCTTTTCCAGGAATGTGGGAGATCTGGAGGTCGAAGTCGGTTATATTGAGCAGCCAACGGGCTTGGCGTTGATTTAGGTTCTGGGGTTGTCGGAAGTAGGTTAGGTTCTTGTGGTCCATAAAGACCTAAACAGGAAAGGGGGATCCATGGAGATAATGTCGCCACATTTTCAGGGTGTGGATAACTGCAAGGAGTTCTCTGTCATAGATGTCGTAATTTCTTTCAGCAGAGCCGAAGGTCTGAGAGATGTATGAAACAACCTTAAAACCTGTGAAGGTCTACAGGCCACTGGCAACTAGGAAGATGATAGAAAGAAGGAAAGAGGGAGTCAAGCAAGGGCTTTAAGGGAAAATACCCAAGTGAACTAGACTGGAGATTGTCCAGCCTAGCACTTGGGTTTTATATACTATCATAGTGTATGTACATGTTTGTATATATAGGGGAAACATGATGCGCGCATGAGGCGCGGTAATTAAATACAAGTGTGAGAGGCATGGTGATCGGTGAGGGAAACATGAGGAAAACATACAAGTAACATGAAGATGTAAAAATGAATGTGATCGGTGCACATCAAGTGAGGCACCTAAGAGAAATGAATAAGTAGTGAGGCGTCCATGAGGTGCAAATAAGAGATGAAAAGGAGCCTGTGTCCATGAGGGACAAGCAAGGCGATGATCTAGAGCAATCAGTAATCAATACTGTCATGATAAGATAAGATAAGAAAAAGCGAAAAAGAAAAGACAAGTCTGTTAGGAGTCAGGGGCTGTAACCGTAACACTACCCCCCCTCTATGGATCGACTTCTAGGCGATCAAAGGGTGCAAGGTGCGAAGGCACGTTGGTTAAGTTTTCGTAAGGGTGGAATAGCCGAACGAAGTCCAAGTGGGACATTCAGAGCTTCCGAGGCGCTTGTGGGTTGGCAGCATGAAATTTGGAGATGGCCTCCCAGGCCATGGTGAGGAGACTGCCCTTGGGTTCCCACGTACGCTCTTCACCGGAGAAGCCCGTCCAATGGACTAAGTACTCCAGGCGGCGTCCCTTGTATCGAGATTCAACAATATACTCAACTTCGTAAAGTTCATCACGATCCTCAGTGACCGTGACTGCTCCAGGTGTGACAATAGGCTGACCAGGCAGCCGTTCCTTGTAAGGTTTCACCCTGGACATATTTACTACATCATGGATTTTCATAGAACAAGGCAGCTGCAACTTGACTGTGTTGGTACCGACGAGTTCCAGAACTTCGTAAGGTCTGATCCATCGTTCCATCATTTTCTTAGATAGCCGTGTCAAGCAGAGATTGGTAGTAGATAACCACACCTTAGATCCAACTTCATAAGTGGGTACTTCGGTGCGGTGCTTATTGGCTTGGACTTTCATCTGTTCCTGAGCCTTAATAATATTATTTTTAGCTTCCTCAAGGGTTTTGCCCATCAAATCAGCAAATGCTTCGGCAGCTGGTGCCTTAGCAACACGTGTTTCAATTCCCATGTGGGGAACGTAAGACCGCGTAACCTCAAAAGGGGTTTTCTGTGTCACGTTCGACATTTTAGAGTTATATGAGAACTGGGCAATTGGCAACCAGTCTGTCCAATCCTCTTGTTTTTCTGCACAGAACAGGCGCAGGTACTGCTGCAGGTCACAGTTCATGCGTTCCGTCTGACCATCTGTCTGCGGGTGATGGGAAGTGGATAATTTAGATTTAATCCCAAGGTGTTTGCAGACGTCCTGCATAACCTGGGATGTGAACTGCGGGCCGCGATCCGAAATGATTGATCAGGGAAGGCCGTGGTTCTTCCAAACATGATGCAAATATAATTTAGCAGTGTCAAGCGCTGTGACTGTCTTCACCGTGGGTATAAATACTGTTTCTTTGGAGAATCGATCAATGACTACTAAAATAGAGTTGGATCCATGGGATAGGGGCAAGCCCATAATGAAATCTGCTGAGATATCTTCCCATGGTCCTTCAGGAACTTCTAAAGGGTGTAACAGGCCACTTGGTGCCTGGTTTGAGCCCTTCATGTGTGCACACCTGTCGCAACGCAAAATGTAATCCTTTACAAAAGGAGTAATGCCAGGCCACCAGTATGAGTGCTGGATCAGCTCTAGCGTCTTTTCATAGCCCGGATGTCTGGCAACCGGTGAGTCATGATGTGTGTAAAGCACTTCTAAATGTAACCCTTCTATATCAGGCACAAAAAGCTTCTCATCCTTGATGAATACACCGTCGGCAAGGTATGTGCTGTGTTTCAACCTCAGATCGTGCACATCACTCTCCTTGAGCAATGCAGTGTGTTGTTTTATGAGTTTTAGGAGTTTGTCGCCTTCATTGCGGATTACAACTTTTTGGGTTCTTATCCATTCTGGCGGGATCATCAAGACCGCTTTATTGTCATTTTTGATGCCTACTGCATGATCCTCATGGCGCGATAGGGCATTGGCTTTCGTATTGGTAGCGCCAGGCTTATAAACAAAGACGTAATTGAATTGTGTCAGGAACTGCTGCCATCTAGCTTGGCGTTGGTTAAGATCCTGCGCTTTCATAAAATACTGTAAATTGGCGTGGTCATTCCAGACCTCAAATTGCCTAGCTCCTTCGAGATAGTGCCGCCATAGCTCCAAAGCACGGATGATGCTCAGCATCTCCTTATCTGCGATGGGGTAGTTCCGTTCTTGTGGAGACATACTATGCGACATATAAGCAACGGGGTGCCACTTAGATTCTTTTTCTATAGATAATACAGCGCCTGTTGCGAAATCCAAGGCATCGGTTTCTAGGCGGAATTGGCAATCATTATCCGGGAATGCCAGGACAGGGGCGGTGGTAAAGCAGTGCTTAAGCGTGTCAAACACAACCTGCTGAGCTTCAAGCCATTCAAAGGTTTGATCTTTCTTTAATAGATCATTAAGAGGACGTGCGACTTTCGCGTAGTCTTTAATAAACCTTCGGTAAAAGTTGGTGAGACCTAAAAAGCTCATAACACCCTTAACGTTCCTTGGGGCTGGCCATTCTAAGATTGCCTGGACCTTTGTCTGATCCATTTTAATTCCGTCTTTCCCCACGATCATGCCGAGGAATTCGACTTCAGTGGCGCGGAAAACACATTTTTCTGGCTTAACGAAGAGATCGTTCTCCTCTAGCCATTTTAAGACTTCCTTCATGATCCTGTCGTGCTCTATGGGGTCATCTGTTTTTGTGAATATCATTACGTTGTCGATGTAGACAACCACCACATCATCCATATCTGTGAAGATCTCGTTCATCATCGATTGGAATGTGGCCAGGGAATTGCATAAGCTGAAGTACATAACCAAGGGTTCGTAAGCACCCCTGAAACATATGAATGCGGCCTTCCATTCATCACCATCTTTGATGCGAACATTGTTGTATCCCCATCTGAGATCCATTTTGGTAAAGAGCTTTGCTCCTTTGAGTTTATCTACCAGCTGCGCGATCAAGGGCAGCAGATAATTATTGCGAACTGTGTGTTCATTTAGGTAGCGGTAATCCTGTACCATTCTCTTTCAGCCATCTTTCTTAGGCATGAAGAATACTGGAGACGTTTGCGGCAACTTAGATGGACGAATATAGCCCTTCTTCATTTGGTCATCGATGAACGCAGAAACTTCTTCCTGTTCAGTGGAGGAGAGGGGTATGATATGACCTTTCCTGGGCTTAAACGTATCCTTCATATCAATTGTGTGGTCCCATGGCTTGCGGACCGGCATACGCTCTGATTCTTCTTTAGAGAATACCTTTAGATACTCGTGGTATTCCTTTGGAACAAGTTCCTCAGGGGTTTTCTCGGTTTTAGTTGGCTCATCAAGAGACTGGAGTATAGCATGCGCAATATAAGTGTTATCTTCTTCTTCCTTTTCGAGGATTCTGACAAATCCTGACTTGTCCTGCAGTGCTCGGCAATGCATGGGACAGCGCATAAGTTTTATGTCACCCTTGATCCAATCAATGTCAGGGTTGTGGCACTTTAGCCAAGAATATCCTAGGATGAATTGATTCTTTCCAAGGTCAGTAACTTCAGCGAGAACTCATTCGCGATGACCCTGGTACTCAACAATCACTTCTGCAGCATGCGTAATATTTCCAGCGGAATTCTTAGTTCCGTCCACGTTGAATACAGGAATAGGATTTCATAATAGTTTAAGCGGGAGCTTGGTCTTTTCAGCCCACACATGATCAATAAAGATTGCATTTGCGCCACTATCTAGCAGCACTTCTGTTTTCATAAAGTTTCGGCTCTGACTAGCAGGAGCCACTTGGATGGTCATTAGTATTTCCTGATCAGTGCATACGCTTCGCACAAAGATGTCATCAGGGAAATCTTCTTCTATATTTTTATTTTTTGTAGAGGAATTAAGCACTGGTTTAACGTCCCAGCCAAGCCCTTTTGGGGACCCCTCTGACGGCAAATGAGATAAAATGTGGTCGACTTCCGTGAGGTCGTCAACCATGAGTAAAGAAAATCTATTTCTGCCCTCCAGGGAGTGTACCCCTTTCAGGCTCGGGCTTTTCCCGACTTTTTGTTCTCCGTGTCTTTGACATCATGGAAGAACGCATGTGCTTCTTCAAAGGTCATACCGCGTACGGCAGCCCCCACATCATGTCCTTTGCCCTTGGCATCAGACTTCTTGGTGCTTTTTGCGTCATCCCAGGACGTGGTGACAGGCTCTTCCTAAGAGATGCTGCGGGCTTTGCGAGTGTTTCATTTGCACTCTTTCTTGTGGTTCCCACCCAGGAACTTGCAGTCCGGGCAGGAAACCTTTGGTTTCTTACAATCATGGGCCATGTGATCGCCCCCGCAATTGAAACATCCACGGTTGACCATGCCAATGTCCATAGCATCGGGGTCTTTACGACCATGGGATCCTTGGCCCCTTTGGGCAGTCCATCCGATGATAAAATCAAGGGACTCTTGTGCTGACCCGACCCTGTGGATCTTGGCAAGATAGGAATGGATGTTGTCCTTCCTCTTGCCTTCTTTTACTATTTGGGCTATGATGCCCTTCTTCGTATTGGCTTCTAGGAGAGCCACTCCGTGAGATCTGTCGACCTTGGCCTGTTCCTGCAGGCTCATCCATTTGACGATGAAATTGTCGATGCTCTGGTTCCCTTGTGAATACCGGGTCAGCTGATCGCGTGCCCAGTCTTTTTGGTTGGTGGTCCAGAAGAGACCCTCAACGTCGTTCACTAATTGTGCCCAAGTGTAAGTGCGGCCTTTGGCCAAATTTACTTGTGCAAAGGGGCCAGCCTTCAGTCCTTTGAGGTGGGAGAGAACAGATACGACTGCCTCATATGACCCAGTAGGTATGTAGGCCCTATTGACCTCCAACCATGCAGCCATCTTAGCCCACCATTCTTCGAATTTGGCTTTTGACCCGTCGTAATCGCCTGGGTCGTGGAAGATTTCTATTTTTGTGGAGCGACCTGGTGTAGGCCCGCTTCCACCTCCTGACGTACCAGCGCCTGCAGCTTGCAGCGTGGTTACTTCGTTTGTGAGATTTTGAATCTCGACTTCTTTTACACGAAGCTGTGTTCGTAGCCCCGCGATTTCTCCCATGAACATTTGAAATTCTTGTAACACCACATTTAATTTGTCCCCAGAGGACATGCGGTGATCCCCGATCGCATTGATCAAGGCTTGTGACATTGTGAAAAGAAGATTCTAAATTGAAATAATCTAGTACTTGTAATTTTTATGCTTTTGAGGGTGTAGAACTTTGGACGTATAAGCGTGGTCGGGGTTCTCTTCACCACCACGCAATCTTCTGATAGTACGTAATTTCTTGACCAGCCTTCTCTGCACCGGCTGTGGTTCCGTGATCTCAAGATCTGGACTTTCGCTTCTTTCCCTCTTTGGGATCCTTACTACTATGGGGGAACCTTCTTGTTTAACAATGCGTTCTGGTGAGACACTGTCATGTGCTGAATTGAAACGTACAGCGACGGGTTGGGGATTGGGGTTGATGAATGTATCAGGCCCCAGGGTTGTGTCGTTGGGATCTGCCTCTTCCTTGCTCAATGAGGGGGTAGACTCCGAAAAGTCTGCTAAGTCATTGAAGGTGCTGGGGCCTCCCAACCTTAATGCATATGCGATTATCTGGCTCTCTTCGGGAGCGAGATACAGCGATCTGTGTTTCGCAAACCAAAGCCCGAGCGAATTTAAGTCCTGCTCTAAGTAATCTAAGAAACGTGTGGCGGGCGATGGTGATGGTGACGTCAATGTTGCTAGTAGTAACGTAGGGCTATCCACTCCCTCAGCCTCAGAGTGTTCCTGACTCTGGGTTTCTCTTACGTCCTCAGTTACATCAGTGCTTCCCTGATCATTATTAAGGAAGGGGAGAAGGGATCAGTGGAAGGTAATCAGCACTAGCTTCTACGTAAGCGTGGGTGCGATTCTTGCACAAGGTACACACTTGTGGCATCGAGCAACGAACTGTCCTGGCGGTAAAGTGGGGTGTAGAGATGTTAGAGTCTAGTTCAAGTGAAACAACATTAAAACCTGTGAAGGTCTACAGGCCACTGGCAACTAGGAAGATGATAGAAAGAAGGAAAGAGGGAGTCAAGCAAGGGCTTTAAGGGAAAATACCCAAGTGAACTAGACTGGAGATTGTCCAGCCTAGCACTTGGGTTTTATATACTATCATAGTGTATGTACATGTTTGTATATATAGGGGAAACATGATGCGCGCATGAGGCGCGGTAATTAAATACAAGTGTGAGAGGCATGGTGATCGGTGAGGGAAACATGAGGAAAACATACAAGTAACATGAAGATGTAAAAATGAATGTGATCGGTGCACATCAAGTGAGGCACCTAAGAGAAATGAATAAGTAGTGAGGCGTCCATGAGGCGCAAATAAGAAATGAAAAGGAGCCTGCATCCATGAGGGACAAGCAAGGCGATGATTGAAACAACCTTAAAACCCTTGTGGGGGCTACAGGCCACTGATACTAGTGAGGATGGATGAGAGGAGAAGGAAGTGAGTCAAGCAAGATCTTAAGGGTAAAGACCAAGTGAACTAGACTGGAGGACGTCCAGCCTAGCACTTGGGGTTTATATAC
>JBBPTL010000288.1:0-15544 GCA_038094095.1 Boletus putidus
ACCCTGTACCTCAGACTAGATCTACTTGGGAATTCTATCTCTTTCCTTGTACTTGCTGCTTGAGTCTGTCTCTCGCAGTCTTTCTTCGTCTCACCAGAACTCAGAACCCTTGACTTCATCTCTGTGATGTTGTCTCGGCCTTATTCAGAACTCTCAATGTCGTCACCTCGACATTGTCTTGACCGGAACCCTTGACTTAGACCTCATCCAAGTCTACACTCGTTCCTACCTGGACCAAGCATAACAGAGAACCGTGCCTGGCATGATCTCATTGACTATCCTTCTGAACCCTTCTTCGAATAAAAGGTCTAGGGTCATGGTGTGGGCTTCTGAAAGGGCTCGCTCAAGGGTGGTGGTGTATACTGGAGGTAGCCCATCTGGGCAAAGCATGGTGTGGATGTTCCGCGCCAGGGCGTAACTTCGGTAGAGACACGCAAGGTGCCAGAGGGTGGGGTTATTGATGAACGTTGGGATGCGCTCAATAGATAGGGTGGCGACGGGGTTTTCTAGGATTGTCGCGAAGAGGACACGACGGGCAAAGGGGGGAAGGTGGACTGAGCGGATGGGGATGTCTGGGGCTCTAGCGGCAGCTGGGGCAGGGTTGGTAGTGGGGATGGACATGATGTTTTTAGCAGGAGAACTGGGGAAAGTCCTTGGAATTCCTGAGCTTATATGCTTGAAGGAGACTTTGCGCGTGTTTGAGATTTCCCTCAGGTTCCCAGGTATTTTCTGCTGCGGAGTACCCTTTCCAGGATACCAAGTACTGCCTCTGTGCTCTGGTGCCACGGTGTGACAGAACCTTCTCTATTTCATATTCTTCATCTCTGTCTATTGTGTCTGGTGGAGGGTTTGTATAATTGAGTCCGTGCTCGGGAGTCTCCCGATAGGACGATAAGAGGGAGGTGTGGAAGATGTCATGTATCTTCCAGGTGGGGGGAAGGCGGAGTCGAAAGGCGACAGGGGAGACAACTTTGCTTATCTCAAAGGGTCCTTCCCTTCTAGGAGCGAGCTTCTTGGATGGGTACCTAAGTCTCAGGTTGTGCCCTTCTAGCCATACCTTATCTCCGACCTTCCAGGGGCGGAACTTGGATGTGATCCGTTCCTTCATACTCCACTGGGCCTTCTCATGCGCAGCAAGGGCTTCAGAACGGCTCTCCGTGAGTTCTGTGAGACAGGTTTCGAGGGCGGGGAGGAAAGTCTTTCCCATTGGTGGATAAGCTCTTGGTTCATATCCGAGGATGAGGGAAAAAGGGGATTTCCCAGTAACGGAATGAATGGTGGCATTATGGGAAAATTCAGCCATCAGGAGGAGATCTGCCCATTTATCGGGTCTTCCATCGCAGAAGATGCAGAGATACGTTTCGAGTTCTTGGTTAACCCGTTCAGTTTCGCCATTGATCTGTGGATGGTATGTGGAAGAGAGTGCGAGGTTGTATTTCAGGAGGTGGGAGAGTTCTCGAGCAAAAGCGGAGGCGAATTGGGGGCCTCAATCGGAGATACAGCGGTCGTAAAGACTGAAACGAGTGAAGACTCGTTCAAAAAAGAGCTTGGTGACACCCGCGGCATCTATTGTTTTGTGACATGGGAGGATAATTACCCCCTTTGTAAGACCATGGTCGACCACGACCATGACAGAATCAAATCCCTGGGATATGGGAAGATCCATGATTAAATCAATGGACACCTGCTGAAAGGGGCGTGTGGCTTCGCTGCGGAGCGGCGTAAGGGAGGGTACCGTGGGGTGCATGTTTACCTTATGTGCTTGGCACCGAGCACACCCGGTGACGAAACGGCAAATGAAAGTGCCCATACCAGGCCACCAATGGTCGTGTGAGACCAGGTTTTGAGTCCGAAAGATGCCACCGTGACCCCCTGCCTTGCTCTCATGTAGGGACCACACAAGGTCTGACCGGGCTGACTCCGGAATATAGAGACGATGGTGGAAGTATAACTTGCCATCCTCATAGAGCCAATTGGTGGCAGTGGCCCGAGGGAAACCGGGGGTGTTATCATACAGGGCTTCCAGGGCACACTGTACGATGGGATCGGTGGAGGAGGAGATGGCCATCTTGAAAGCGAGGGTGACGTTGAGGGTACGGATAAACAGGTGGTCGGGAAGGAGAGTGGTGGCGGTGTTGTCGTTAGAGGTGTCGATTTTGTCTCGGTGAGAGAGTGCATTGGCAGGTCCCATCTGGGTGCCAGGGACGTTGTGGTAATGCAGGTCGAAATCCTGCAGGAACATTGCCCATCGCGCTTGATGGCAGGAGAGCTTTTGGGGTTGACGGAAATATGTCAAGTTCTTGTGGTCGGTGATGACCGTTACGGGATGGCCAGTGCCACGGAGATAATGACGCCATTCCTCGAGGGCATGGATTACAGCGAGTAACTTGCGATCATAGATATCGTAGTTGCGTTCAGCAGAGGAAAGAGTTTTGGACAAATAAGCACACAGGTGAAGGTTCCTGTTGCCATCGTTCTGCATTAGTACTGCTCCAGTAGCAGTAAGGGAAGTGTCAGTCATGACGGTGAAGGGTTTAGTGGTGTCGGGCATTGCAAGTGTAACGATACAAATAACGCTGATGCATTAGAATCTAGTCTGAGAGCTGCCACTCAAGTGTAGGCAGAGGACACTAGGAAAGTGTAGGGAAACTCAGACTCAAGTGCGCACACAAGAGATCTGGAAGAGACTAGATTGCTAGCACAAAGTGCGTAGAACTAGCTGGGGAAATACATGTACAGAATATGACCCCTTTATATAGGGTTGAGAATGGTGCACAGACCATGCGGCTGTGTATCGTACATGGACCATGTGGATATATAAGGATGAGCAGCGCTACCCGCAAGAAGTCTGGATCGTTAGCAAATGGAACGTTCTAGAAGAAGTTGAAGGGAATGCTGATGTAAGGTAAGATGATATAAGCATAATGATACATAGGGGCTATCCCCCATGCAGCTGTAGTCCGAAGACTAGGTCCCAATCATAGTGAAACGAAAAGAAAGAAATATCCATAACAGCAAGCACAGGTTGCTGCAGGAAGCAGGACTTGATTTTCTGGAATGCTTGTTCACAGGTGGGGGTCCAATCCCATTTGGCTCCTTTCTTGGTAAGATCATGGAGCAGATGAGCAATTGCAGAGAAATTCGTAATGAATCTGCGGTAGAAGTTGCAAAATCCGATGAACGATCGGACTGCCTTTATGCTGGTGGGGGAGTTCCATTCCTCAATGGCGTGGAGTTTAGTGGGGTCCATCTTGACCTGCCCTTCTTTGACAACCATGCCGAGATATTCAACTTCGGCAGCGTTGAAGGAGCACTTCTCGAGCTTTAAAAAAAGCTTATGTTCTCGGAGTCGTTCCAGGACTCGTCGGGTTCATTCCTCATGGATGACAGTGTCTTTGGAATGGATAAGGAGGTCGTCCATGTAAATGACGAGCCATCCTTCTGCCATGAGATCGCCGAAGATATGGTCCATGAGGGCTTGGAACGTGGCGGGGGAGTTGCAAAGCCTGAAGAACATGACCGTTGGCTCGAATAATCCGAATGGTGTAATGAACGCAGCCTTCCATCGATCATTGGGTTTGATCAGGACGTTGTTATAGCCCCATCGGATGTCCATTTTGGTGAAGATGGACGATCCTTTGAGGCGATCGACAAGGTCTGAGATGAGGGGAAGGGGATAGGCATTCTTTACCATGTGGGAGTTGAGGTAACAGTAGTCTTGGCATGGGCAGAGAGAGCCATCTTTCTTTGGTACAAAGAAGAAGAGAGCGGCTTGTGGGGACTTTGATGGGGTAATTTTTCCAGAAGCGAGATGTTCATCGACAAACACCTTACAGGCCTCTGCTTCCTTTGGGTTTAAGGGGTAGGCTTTAGCGACTTTCGGCATGAAGTCCTTGTTGAGGTCAATGGAATGATCGAAGCTTCAGGAAGGGGGAAGTTCATCAATTGTCTTTTTCTCAAAGACGTCGGCAAAGTCCTTGTAAACATCAGGTAGTACAACCTTGGGCTTTTCTTCCTTCATGGCGAGGTCGGTGGAGAGGGTGGTGTGGTGTATGGGGTATGCGTTCTGAGCGCTTCGTTCTACGTGTTTCTTCCAAAGACGAGCTGTCTTGGCATCTGGGTCTAGATCAAGATATCGTACCAGGTATCTCTGGGCGAGACTTTGGGGGGAGTCGTGGTGGGATTTCTTGGGTTGGTTCGGGATTTCTACTTTCCCAGTTGCCCAATCAATGATGGGGTTGGCTTCTCGAAGCCAGGGGAGTCCTAGAATGACATTTTCTTTTCCACAGTTGAGGACAAGAAAATCTCGTTTCTCTTCAACTTCGCCAATGCGGACGAATAGGGTGGTTTTGTGGCGTATAACGCCTCCTTGGTTGGATGTTCCGTCCACGTTTTGAGCTTTTAGTGGTTTTTGGAGTCGCTCCATTGGGAGTCTCCTTCTTTTAACCAGGTCTTGGTCAATAAAGCATCCTGTGGCACCGCTATCAATTAGCGCAGTGACATCGATGACTTGCGCATTCTCCCATGCGTATAAAGAGAGTGGAATTTGAATTGATTGTGCATGTCTATCAGATACAAATACGGGAGCAATGATTTGAGGAGGAGAAGGTGTTGAAACTTCCCTCCTTTCTAAAAATCCTTTGGCCATTCTTCGGCCACTACCGTTGCTGCAACGGTTTCCTTGTCTTCTTCGTCTTCTTTGAAGCAAGCTTTGAGTACTTTAAGCACCTCTTCTTGAGGTACATTTCTTTTGCGAAGCTCTTCAACGTATTGTCCCATGGGGGTGGGACGAGGAGTTGCTAAAGCAGGGGTATATGTGGCCCTTACTCTCTGCGGGTTGCGAGGTGGGCAGGGCGGTGCGGATGGTCCAGATCAGCAGGGATGGTTGGAGGAACGGCAGCCCACCTGATGACATACAAAGCATTTGTTGTCTTTCATATAGGCGGCACGTTGTATGGGGGTGAGGCGGACTGCGTCAACATCCATTGCGTTCGGGTCTCGTTGAGGGCGGGAGGACCCTTGGTTAAAGGGGATGAAGGCCCTTCTGGCTGAGAGATCATCAATGCGACGGAGTTGGGAGTGGAATTGAGATGCCTTCTCAATCCATCCTTGGAGGGTGGTGGGTACTGATTCAACGGATAGGACCATCCGGAAGACGCGAGGGTGGAGTCCTTTGATGAACCACTTGATCAGTGCGTTCTGATCAGCGATTTTGGTTTTAGCGGCTAGGAGCTGGAATTCTGAGACATAGTTCTGGAATCCCTCCTTCCGATTCCTGAAGTCCTGCCTGAGATTTCCCATTTCAATACAGGCTCTGGCTGACACATCATAAGGTATAAAAGCTTGTCGGAACGCGTTGAGGAACTTGTTGAATGTTTTATCTTCGTCCGAGATTTCTTCGTTTGCTAGTTTGATGTACCAGCCTTCAGTGAAGTCCTGTCCACGTCCTTTGCTCATTTTATTAAGGCACGTGAGGATCTTGGCGAGCTCGTTGTAGTGAGCGCTGTTCATAGTAAAATAGGCCGTCATGGCCAACATCCATCGGCTAGCATTGTTTGCTTTGCCGGAAAATGTCATTGGGTAACCCAGCCTTAATCTCAGCTGTTCGGGTAGCCATATCGAAGTCGTCGTCGCCGGGGTAAAGTGATGTCTTTGTCTGGGGGTGGTAGGATGGTAGGAACAGTCCTTGGGGTAGGAGCGTTTGAAAGGTATTTGGATGGTGTGGGGGATGGGGAGCGGGATGGCACGCGGATTTGACGACGGCGCGAAATGATGGGCAAAGGGGAGCGGCTTTACTGCGTGATAGCAGAAGCAGAAGTAGAGCTAGTTCTTTTGTTATGCTGACGCGCAAGAAACCTAGTCTAAGAGCTGGCACTCAAGTGTAGCCAGAGGACACTGATGAAGTGTAGAGAAACTCAGACTCAAGTGCGCACACAAGAGATCTGGAAAGAGACTAGATTGCTAGCACAAAGTGCGTAGAACTAGCTAGGGAATACAAGTACAAGATATGACCCTTTATATAGGGTTAGGAATGGCACACAGACCATGCGGCTGTGTATAGTACACGGACCAAGTGGATATATAGGATGGGTGGCACTACCCGTGGGAAGTCTGGATCGTAGCAATAGAACGTTCTAGAGAATAACGAAGGGAATGCTGATGTAAAGTGAAATGAGGTAAGCATAATGATACATAGGGGCTATCCCCCATGTAGCTGTAGTCCGAAGACTAAGTCCCAGTCGTAGTGAAGTAAAGGAAAAGAAATACTTGTAACAGAGTGGGGTGAGTATGGCATTGGGCCGATGATATCGGGCAGGCCCGATGTCGGGGTATGGCCCCGACTCGATGGTATCAACAGGACCTGGGTGGGGTGGGTGTGGCATTGGGCTGATGATATCGGGCGGGCCCAATGTGAGGGTATGTCCCCTGGCCTGATGTTATCGAGTGGGCCTGATGTCAGGGTATGATCCCTGACTCAATGGTGTCGACAGGGCCTGGGTGGGATGGGGGCGGCATTGGGCCAATGATATCAGGTGGGCCCGATGTTGGGGTATGATCCCCAACCCGATGGTATCGATAGGGCCCGAGTGGGGTGGGTGCATCATTCAGCCGATGGTATCGAGGGGGCCCGACGCCATGGTATGATCCCTGACTCGATGGTATTGATAGGGCCTGAGTGGGGTGAGTATGGCATTGGGCTGATGATATTGGGCGGGCCTGATGTTGGAGTATGACCCCGACTCGACGGCATCGACAGGACCCGAGTAGGGTGTGTGTGGCATTGGGCCGATGATATCGGGCGGGCCCAATGTTATCAAGTGGGCCCGATGTTGGGGTATGACCCCCGACACGATGGTATCGACAGGGCCCAAGCGGGGTGGGTGCATCATTTGGCCGATGGTATTGAGGGGGCCTGATGTTGGGGTATGGTCCCCAACTCAATGGTGTTGACAGGGCCTGGGTGGGATGGGGGTGGCATTGGGCCGATGATATCAGGCGGGCCCAATGTTATCAAGTGGGCCCAATGTCGGGGTATGATCCCCGACTCGATGGCATTGACAGGACCCGAGTGGGGTGGGTGCGGCATTGGGCCGATGATATCGGGCAGGCCCGATGACAGGGTATGGCCCCTGGCTCGCTATTATCGAGTGGGCCCGATGTTGGGGTATGACCCCCAACACAATGGTATTGACAGGGCCCGAGCGGGGTGGGTGCATCATTCGGCCGATGGTATCAAGGGGGCCTGATGCCAGGGTATGACCCCTGACTTGATGGTATCGATAGGGCCTGTGTGAGGTGGGTATGGCAGCAGGCTGTTATTGAAACAACCCATAAACCCGTGAGGGTCCATAGGCCGCACCCGAACCGTAAAGTAAAAGAGAATGAGTAAAGACAACGTGGCGTAGACCCATAGGTCCAAGCGTGTCAAGCGGAGTTGCGTCATCGACGTGGATGCGAGAAGCGTCGGCTGCCTCGGCAACATAAGGGGCAGTGTCATCAGCTGTCACCCATAGGTAGTGACTTTGGCTGATAAGATAAATGAGGGGAAGTGGTGAGCTTCATGTCAAATGGCTTAAGGGGGAGAAACCAAGTGAACTAGACTGGAGGACGTCCAGCCTAGCACTTGGGGTTTATATACTAAATAAGTGTATGTACATGTTTGTACATATAGAGGGACATGCGATGCGCATGAGGCGCGGAGATTAAATACGAGTGTAAGACATAAGGCGAAACATGAGGGAAACATACGGTAAACATGTGTGAAACATGATGTGTGGCAGCATATGAAAAGGGAGCGTGATGGGTGCTCAATAGGTGAGGCACCTAAGAGAAATGAATAGAATAAGTGAGGCGTCCATGAGGCGCGAATAAAGAATGAAAGGGAGCCTGTGTCCATGAGGGACAAGCAAGGCGAAAGTCTAGAGTGATCAGTAGTCAATACTGTCGCGATAAGATAAGATTAAAAGAAAAGAAAGAAACGACTAAGTCCATTGACAGACAGGGGCCGTAACCGTAACAGTTATGCTGACGTGCAAGAAACCTAGTCTGTAAGCTGGCACTCAAGTGTAGCCAGAAGACACTGATGAAGTGTAGGGAAACCCAGGCCTTAAGTGCGCACACTAAGGACTGGAAGGAGACTAGATTGCTAGCACGAAGTGCGTAGAACTAGCTGGGGAATACAAGTACAGAGTATGACCCTTTATATAGGGTTAGGAATGGCACACAGACCATGCGGCTGTGTATGGTACATGGACCAAGTGGATATATAAGGATGGGTGGCGCTACCTGCACGAAGACTGGATCGTAGCAATAGAACGTTCTAGAAGAATGTTGAAGGGAATGCTGATGTAAGATAAAGTGAGGTAAGCATAATGGTACATAGGGGCTATCCCCCATGCAGCTGTAGTCCGAAGACTAAGTCCCAGTCGTAGTAAAGTAAAGAAAAAGAAATATCCATAACATTACCCCCTTCATATGGTTGAGGCACCAACTCAACTTGATCTATCCCCCTCATTTCCCTCGTAGTCATAGGCGTCCTCTGGATCGTAATCCCTGAAATTGCAATTGGCGACAATGTGGCCAAGGCCTCCACAAAGTCCACACTGCCTCGCAGGGCAGTTGGCTGAGGCGTGTCCTGGTGCAGTTGTTCGGCACCATGGGCATAGGAATTCAGGGCAGTTACGCCGGGTGTGCTCAAGTGAGTGGCACTCCACGCAGCAGAGTGCAGGAGCCCGAAAGGGCTGTGGTTCGGGGGTACGGTCATTGATAAGAATGGGGTTGGCCATGGTCCCTCAAGGAGAAGGAACGGTATATAGTGGTGGCGCGACGGCGGGGGTGGTTGGTTGAGTGGGAGCATTGAGCGCGGGGGTACCTCCTCAGGATAGGGCCTCTGCTACTTGTCGTCCCATGGCAGTGAGGGACACCGTATGGGATATTCCTCCTACCTCTAAGAGGGTCTGTCGCGTTCTAGTTCCGCGAGCTGGAAAATGGCCACCTCGACAAGCAACCTGAGGCTGTTGCCTGATTCTGGGAGTGGGCTCGTCGAGGCTGGTCCGAAAGGACTCAAGGGAAGACATGGTGGGGGCAGGGCTAGCCACAAGTGTAGGAGGAGTGGGGGAAATTGGGCGGGGTGCGTAGCGCGGGGAATTTACCATGGGGGCAGGGACTGGCATAGGAGTGGGAGAGCCATCAATGGGCGGGTATACTGGTGGTGATGGTGGTGGTATAGCGACGGGGTTACGGACTGGGGTTTGTGAGAAATAAATGGACTGCTGGATGGTCGACAAGCTGAGGAGGATAGGGCAAAGGATATGGAGAACCATGCCTGGCACGATCTTGTCAACGACCCTTCCGAACCCTTCTTCAAATAAAAGGTCTAGAGTCATGGTGCGAGTGTTACGCTGACGTGCAAGAAACCTAGTCTGTAAGCTGGCACTCAAGTGTAGCCAGAGGACACTGATAAAGTGTAGGGAAACTCAGACTCAAGTGTGCACACAAGAGATCTGGGAAGAGACTAGATTGCTAGCACGAAGTGTGTAGAACTAGCTGGGGAATACATGTACAGAATATGACCCTTTATATAGGGTTGGGAATGGCGCACAGACCAAGTGGCTAAATGAGGATGAGCAGCGCTACCCATGGGAAGTCTGGATCATAGCAATAGAACGTTCTAGAAGAATGTTGAAGGGAATGCTGATGTAAGGTAAATGAGGTAAGCATAATGATACATAGGGGCTATCCCCCATGCAGCTGTAGTCCAAAGACTAAGTCCCAATCGTAGCGAAGTGAAGAAAAAGAAATATCCATAACAGCGAGCTTCTGAGAGAGCTCGTTCAAGGCTGGCGGTGTAGACCGGGGGTAGCCCATCTGGGCAAAGCATGGTGTGGATGTTATGTGCAAGGGCGTAACTGCGATAGAGACACACAAGGTGCCGGAGGGTGGGGTTGTTGATGAATGCTGGGATGCGCTCAATGGACAGGGTGGCGATGGGGATTTCTAGGATAGTTGCGAAGAGGACGCGACGGGTGAAGGGAGGAAGATGGATGGAGCGGATGGGGATATCTGGGGCTCTGGCAGCGGCAGGGTTGGTAGTAGGGATGGACATGGTGTTTTTAGCGAGGGAACTGGGGAAAGTCCTTCGGATTCCTGAGTTTATAAGCGTGAAGGAGGCTTTGCGCGTGTTTGAGGTTCCCCTCAGGTTCCCATGTATTTTCTGCTGCAGAGTACCCTTTCCAGGATACCAGATACTGCCTTCGTGCCTTGGTGCCACGATGTGACAGAACTTTCTTGATTTCATATTCTTCATCTCCGTCTATTGTGTCCAGAGGAGGGTTTGTGTAATTGGGTCTGTGCTCGGGAGTCTCCCGATAGGACAATAAGAGGGATGCATGGAAGACATCGTGTATCTTCCAAATGGGAGGAAGGCAGAGACGGAAGGCAACGGGGGAGATAATTTTGCTTATCTCAAAGGGTCCTTCCCTTCTAGGAGCGAGCTTCTTTGATGGGTACCTGAGATGCAGGTTCTGTCCTTCTAGCCATACCTTATCTCCGACCTTCCATGGACGGAATTTTGATGTGATTGTTCTTTCATACTCCGCCAGGCCTTCTTGTGCGCAGCAAGGGCTTCTGAGCAGCTCTCCATGAGTTCCGTGAGACAGGTTTCAAGAGCAGGGAGGAAGGTTTTTCCCATTGGTGGATAAGCTCTTGGCTCATACCTGAGGATAAGGGAGAAGGGAGATTTTCCTGTGACGGAATGGACAGTGGCGTTATGGGAAAATTCGGCCATCGGGAGGAGATCTGCCCATTTATTGGGCCTTCCATTGCAAAATATGCAGAGATATGTTTCAAGTTCTTGGTTAACTCGTTCTGTTTCACCATCGGTCTGGGGATGGTATGTGGAGGAAAGGGTGAGGTCATATTTTAAGAGGCGGGAGAGTTCTCTGGCAAAGGCAGAGGCGAACTGAGGACCTCAATTAGAGATACAGCGGTCGTGAAGACCGAAACGAGTGAAGATTCGTTCAAAAAAGAGTTTGGCAACGCCCGCAGCATCTATTGTTTTGTGACATGGGAGGATAATTACCCCCTTCATAAGGCCATGGTCGACCATGACCATGATAGAATCAAATCCCTGGAATATGGGAAGATCCGTGATTAAATCGACGGATACCTGCTGAAAGGGGCGTGTGGCCTCGCTGCGGAGTGGGGTGAGGGGGGGTACCGTGGGATGTGTGTTCACCTTATGTGCTTGGCAACGGGCACATCCGGTGACGAATCGGCAAATAAAGGTGCCCATGCCGGGCCACCAATGGTCGCGTGAGATCAGATTCTGAGTATGGAAAATGCCGCTATGTCCTCCCGCTTCGCTTTCATGGAGGGATCGTACGAGGTCCGACCTGGCGGACTCCGGGACATAGAGGTGATGATGGTAATATAATTTGCCATCCTTGTAGAGCCAGTCAGCAGCAGCGGCCCAAGGGAAGCTGGGGGAGTCATTATACAGCGCGTCGAGCGCTTTCTGTTATGCTTGGTCCGGGTAGGAATGAGCGTAGACTTGGGTGAGGTCTAAGTCAAGGGTTCTGGTCAAGACGAAGTCGAGGTGACGATGTCGAGAGTTCTGGATAGGGCCAAGACAACGTCACAGAGACGAAGTCAAGGGTTCTGAGTTCTGGTGAGACAAAGAAAGACTGCGAGAGACAGACTCAAGCAGTGAGTACAAAGAAAGAGGTAGGATTCCCAAGTAGATCTAGTCTGAGGTACAGGGTAGTCTACTGGGTGTATTTATACTGTCAAGGCTGTGCATGGACCATGCTGAGTAAGGGAAGAAAGCTATGGCGTGATAAGGATAAAGATAGGATGAGAATCCTATAGAACGTTGTAGAACAACATAGAAAGAATAAGAAGATTCCGGGTTGTGCCGGATTAGTCATCCAAGCAAAGGATTCGTAAGTAAAGAAAAGAAACAGGGGCGAATCATAACACTTTCTGCACAATGGGATTGGTGGAGGAGGAGATGGCCATCTTCAAGGCAAGGGCGATGTCCAGGGCACGGACAAAAAGGTGATCTGGGAGGAGGGTGGCAGCAATATTATCGCTAGAGGTGTCAATCTCATTGCGACGAGAGAGTGCATCTGCAGGGCCCATCTGGGTGCCGGGGACGTTATGGTAAAGCAGGTCGAAGTCCTGCAGGAACATTGCCCATTGGGCCTGACAGCGGGAGAGCTTTTGTGGTTGATGGAAGTACAACAGATTCTTGTGGTCAGTGATGACCATTACGGTGTGGCTGGTGCCATGGAGGTAGTGTCGCCACTCTTCGAGGGCATGGATAATGGCGAGTAACTCTCGATTGTAGATATCGTAGTTTCGTTCTGCTGTGGAGAGGGTCTTGAATAGGTAAGCACACAGGTGAAGGTTCCCATTGCTATTGTTCTGCATGAGTACTGCTCCAGTGGCAGTAAGGGAGGCATCAGTCATGACGGTGAAGGGTTTTGTAGCGTCAGGCATCGCAAGTACTGGCTGTAGTAGGAAGGAAGACTTGATTTTCTGGAACGCTTGTTCACAGGTGGGGGTCCAATCCCATTTGGCTCCTTTCTTCGTAAGATCGTGGAGCAGGTGAGCGATTGCAGAGAAATTTGTGATAAATCTGCGATAGAAGTTACAAAATCCGATGAATGATCGGACTGCTTTTACACTGGTGGGGGAGTTCCATTCCTCAATAGCATGGAGTTTAGTGGGGTCCATCTTGACCTGTCCTTTCTTGACAACCATGCCAAGGTACTCAACTTCAGCAGCGTTGAAGGAGCATTTCTCAAGCTTTAGGAAGAGCTTATGTTTGCGGAGTCGTTCCAGGACTCGTTGGGTTCGTTCCTCGTGAATGGCGGTGTCTTTAGAATGAATAAGGAGGTCGTCCATGTAGATGACGAGCCATCCTTCTGCCATGAGGTCACCGAAGATATGGTCCATGAGGGCCTGGAACGTGGCGGGGGAGTTGCAAAGCCCAAAGAACATGACCGTTGGTTCAAACAACCTGAATGGCATAATGAACGTGGCCTTCCATCGATCGTTAGGTTTGATAAGGACATTGTTATATCCCCATCGGATGTCCATCTTGGTGAAGACGGACGATCCTTTGAGGCGATCGACAAGATCCGAGATGAGGGGAAGGGGGTAGGCGTTCTTTACCGTATGGGAGTTGAGATATCGGTAGTCCTGGCAGGGGCAGAGGGAGCCATCTTTCTTTGGTACGAAGAAGAATGGGGCAGCTTGTGGGGACTTTGACGGGGTGATCTTTCCCGAGGCGAGATGCTCATCAACGAACACTTTACATGCCTCTGCTTCCTTTGGGTTTAATGGGTAAGCTTTGGCAACCTTGGGTGTAAAGTCTTTGTTGAGGTCAATGGTATGATCAAAGCTTTGGGAAGGGGGGAGTTCATCAATCATCTTTTTCTCAAAGATGTCGGCAAAGTCTTTGTAAGCGTCGGGTAGTACTACCTTGGGCTTTTCTTCTTTCATAGTGAGATTGGTGGAGAGGGTGGTGCGGCGTATAGGATATGCGTTCTGAGCACTTCACTCTACACGTTTCTTCCAGAGGCGAGCTATTTTGGCGTCTGGGTCTAGGTCAAGGTATCGTACCAGGTATCTCTGGGCGAGGCTTTGGGGGGAATTGTGGTGGGGTTTCTTGGGTTGGTTTGGGATTTCTACTTTCCCAGTGGCCCAGTTGATGATGGGATTGGCTTCGCGAAGCCAGGGGAGTCCTAGGATGATGTTTTCTTTTCCGCAGTTGAGGACAAGAAAATCTCATTTCTCTTCAACTTTGCCAATGCGGATGAATAAAGTGGTTTTGTGGCATATAACGCCTCCTTGGTTGGACGTTCCATCCACGTTTTGAGCCTTCAGCAGCTTCTGGAGTTGCTCCATCAGGAGTCTCCTTCTTTTGACCAAGTCTCGGTCAATAAAACAACCTGTGGCACCACTGTCAATCAGCGCAGTGACATCGACGACTTGTGCATTCTCCCATGCGTATAGTGAGAGTGGTATTTGAATTGATTGGGCATGTCTATCTGATACAAATACGGGAGCAATGATTTGAGGAGGAGAAGGCATTGAAACTTCCCTCCTTTCTAAAAATCCTTAGGCCATTCATCGGCTACTACCATTGCTGCAACGGTTTCCTTATCCTCTGCGTCTTCTTCGAAGCAGGCTTTGAGTACTTTAAGTACCTCCTCTTGAGGTACATTTCATTTCCTGAGCTCTTCAACATATTGTCCCATAGGGGTGGGACGGGGAGTTGCTGGAGCGGGGGTATATGCGGCCCTTATTCTCTGCGGATTGCAAGGCAGGTGGGGAGGTGCGGATGATCTGGGTCGGCGGGGATGGTTGGAGGAGCGGCAGCCCACCTGATGACATACAAAGCATTTGTTGTCTTTCATATAGGCAGCACGTTGTACGGGGGTGAGGCAGACTGCATCAACATCCATTGCGTTCAGGTCTCGTTGAGGGCGGGAGGACCCTTGGTTAAAGGGGATGAAGGCCCTTCCGGCTGAGAGATCATCAATGCGACGGAGTTGGGAGTGGAATTGAGATGCCTTCTCAATCCATCCTTGGAGGGTGGTGGGTACTGATTCAATGGATAGGACCATCCGGGAGATGCGGGGGTGGAGTCCTTTGATGAACCACTTGATCAGCACGTTCTGATCAGCAATTTTGGTTTTGGCGGCTAGGAGTTGGAATTCCGAGACATAGTTCTGGAATCCCTCCTTTCGATTCCTGAAGTCCTGCCTGAGATTTCCCATTTCAATACAGGCTCGGGCTGACACGTCATAAGGTATAAAAGCCTGTTGGAACGCATCGAGGAACTTGGTGAATGTTTTATCTTCATCTGAGATTTCTTCGTTTGCTAGTTTGATGTACCAGCCTTTGGTGAAGTCTTGTCCACGTCCTTTGCTCATTTTATTAAGGCACGTGAGGATTTTGGTGAGCTCATTATAGTGAGCGCGGTTCATGGTAAAATAGGCCGTCATGGCCAGCATCCATCGGCTAGCATTGTTTGCCTCGCCAGAAAAGTCGTTGGGTAATCCAGCCTTTATCTTGGCTGTTCGGGTAGCCATATCAAAGTCATCGTCACCGGGTAGGGTGATATCTTCGTCTGGGGGTGGGAGGATAGTAGGAAAGGTCCTTGGGGTAGGAGCGTTTGAAAGGTATTCGGATGGTGTGGGGGATGGGGAGCGGGACGGTACACGGATTTGACGACGGCGCAAAATGACGGGCAGAGGGGAGTGGCTTTACTGCGTAATAGCAGAAGCAGGAGTAGAGCTAGTTCTTTTGTTATGCTGACGCGCAAGAAACCTAGTCTGTAAGCTGGCACTCAAGTGTAGCCAGAAGACACTGATAAAGTGTAGGGAAACTCAGGCCTTAAGTGCACACACTAAGGACTGGAAGGAGACTAGATTGCTAGCACGAAGTGCGTAGAACTAGCTGGGGAATACAAGTACAGAGTATGACCCTTTATATAGGGTTAGGAATGGCACACAGACCATGCGGCTGTGTA